>PVKN010031519.1:0-12473 GCA_004027915.1 Capromys pilorides | reverse complement strand
AAATATGAGCTTATTTAGTGCTCACAAAACTTCTGCTTGGTTGGAACTGTCCCTCTATGGCACATTCAGTCCACGGACAATATATGGTCTTAAGAAATGAGTGAAAAAGTCTTTATTATTATATACTGCACAATAAAAAACATTTGTAAAATTATCTTAAAAAAAAAAAAGTATATGGACTAGACCATCACCCTAAATGTGACCTTATGTTTTGATGCCAAGAAAAAGGATTCATGAAAAAAAAAAAATATCTATTTCTGTTCTGGATTTCTTTGTGTTTTAGTTTTCCCAAGTCTACAATAAAACATCAGTTGGAAAAGACAAACATCCTTGAAATACACACTAACTTGAGAACGTAAGAGGAGACAAATGGTTGGCAGCATAATGAGGAAAAGAAGTTTGTTCTGTAGTTAAGACTTTGTTCCCTTATTCACTGAAGCCCCAAAACTCTTGACTAGGATTAAAACTATTAAAACTTGGATTTATGCAATGTGTAACTTCAAAAATAAGCACTGAATTACAATAAATTGAAGGTATGATCTAATAGTGAGATGAGCAGGAAGATGTCACTTAGTGTGATGTATTAAGATTCTAATACTTTGACAACTAACAGAAATATAATCAGCTTAAACACTGGAAGAGTTTATAGGAGCTGCTCTCACCTATCAGTAAGAATCAGAGTTAATAAAATTAGGTCATCCTCTTCCCAGCTCAGTTTTCTGACTCTGAAGTGTTATTTCACTGGTCACAGAGACCTATGCAGGGCTGGAATGCTGTCTAGCAGTCTCTTCTGTCCAAAACTAATAAACCTTCTTAATTACACATTACCTCAAATGATCCTGTTATATAGTCTGTCATTATGAGAAGCACTAGGGATTTCTCGAGAGCCAGCCTTTCTTGCCTCAAGGTAAGCTAAGAAAAAGCAGGGGGGAAAAACTCTACAGTGATAATCAGACTGTGTAGTCTACAAAAGGATCTTCAGTGTAAGAACAGCACTGGTAAATCGCTGTGATAGGAATTCAAGTTTTCGTCGAGGCTGCTCAAATATTTTCAAGGCCCAAGTGACATTTTGAAAGAAAGGGGAAGAAAGCTCCACAAAGAAAATAACCAGATAGTCTCCTTTGGAGATTCATAAACTGTCTCTTTTTAAATTTTGACTCAAGTTTCTGGGCTTAGAAACTTTGATAAATAGCTGGGCACAGTGACACACATCTGTGAGCCTGCACTCTGACAGGCTGAAGCAGGAGGACTGCTTGTCCCATTCTGCATCAATGAGTAATTTAGGAAGACCTGTCTCAAAATAAATAGAAAAGACCTGGGAAATGGCTCAGTGCAAAGGCCCTGGGATCAACCCCCAGTACTGGAAAAGAAACAGAGTCCTATATAATAAAGTAAAATACAGAGATGATAATAAGTGCTAGAAGCAACTGGACACACAAGAAAAAAAAAATCTTGATGAGAAAGAAGCTCAATATAGAAAAGAAAAACATAGACTGATCTCCTATCAGCTGATGTGAGGGCATGCAGCCTCCATAGAAGAATGCATTAGACCTGCAACATTTTTCTGGAAAGAGAAAAGAATAAGAAAAAAGTAAAGTTTGGGTTTGGTTACTATGTACATCTGAGCCTATATGCAGAACTTCTGGAATCTTAAGAATTCTGCTTTCTCCCACTGGTTCTAATCAATCAGGCTAGGTAATAAATTAAGTAGTCTTATACCTATAATATTCCTATTATTAGTACTCGAAGAAGAAAAAAATCTACTACACTGATGTCTTCAATAACTAGGCAGGGCATGGTGCAATTCTAGGGAAGCCTGTTGAGAAATTCTCTGAAGTCTGACATTTCCTATTGGATTTTACACCCTCTTGCAAAATAAGTTTTCACTTATCACGCCTGTATTTGTATGCAGCTCTCCATATTAGGGATTGCTGTCACCAATGACAGTTATTTGGGATGACTATGTATCTACTACTGCTCTAATGAATGGTCAAAGAGAAAAAGATGTCTATTCATAGTCAAGTTCAAGTAACAAACACTGGACTTTACCTGTTGCATGAAGCAACTAAAATATCAGAGAAAAAATATCAAATAATGTCTGTTAATAATTTAAATATCTACAAGACAAGAATGGCAGTTCTTAGGACCATTATCTAATTCATCCTGTATATATAACTGCATGGTTTTGCTCCTGCCATGTTTCCTATCTTTTCTGTTTGCAGTCATTTTGTTGTTCAACACTTAAGTCTTTGATTTCCATTCAGCTGTGTTATGCCTTTCCATTTTTATTTCTACTTTTGAGTTCTTACACTAGGGAGACTATACGATATATACACATGCAGGTCTGGTTTATTTCACTTATGAGTATATGTTCAGGATACATTCACTTATATATGAAGACTTCGAGTTTATCATTTTTTATAGCTAAGTAATATTTCATTGTATAAAAATACCACATCTTTTTCAATCATTCTTCAGATGATGGGCATTTTGGTTGTTTCCAAGATTACACTATCACAAATTGTGCTGCTATAAACATAGGAGCAAAAACATCACTATGATATGATGTCTTCAGTTCTTCTGGGAAAATTTCCAGTAGAATAGCTGGACTGAATGGGATTTCCAGTCCTAGTTTTATAAGGAGTCTACAAACTGATTTCCATAATGACTGCACCAGTCTGCATTCCCACCAGCAGTGGAGAAGGGTTCCTTTTCCCCACAGCCTCTCCAGCATTTGTTGTTGGTTGATTTCTTTATGATGCCATTCTTTCTGGGGTGAGATGATATGCAAATGATGTTTTAATTTGCATTTCATGGATGGCTAGTGATGTGGAGCATTTCTTCATGTATTTATAGGCTTGTTGAATTTCTTTCTCTGAGAAGTGTATGTTCATGTCAGATGCCCATTTCTGGATTGGGTCTTTGAATTTTGAGACTCTAATGTACATAGTTATTTATCAATTCTAGATAGAAGACTTTCGTCTGAATACTGATTAGTTAAGACTTTTTCAAAATATGTGGGTTGTCTTTTTACTCTTTGGTAATTTCTTTTGACATGAAAAAACTTCTCAGCAAGAGGAGATCTCAGTTGTTGATTGTTTCAAGTGTTACACGTGCATTTTGATTTTTGTCCATGAACTGTTTGCCTACCCCAGTATCTTCAAGATTTCCTCCTACTTTCTCTTCCAGGAGATTTAGTGTTTCTGTTTTAATATTTAGATGTTTAATCCATTTTGACTTTAGTTTAGTGCATAGTGATAGACCTGGGTCAAGTTTTAATTTTTGGCATGTAGAGAGCCAGTTTTTCCAGCACCATTTCTTAAACAGGCTATGTTTCTTCCAGTAAAAATGTTTTGTCTCTTGGTCAAAGATAAATGTAGGGCTGGTAAGATGGCTTAGCAGTCTAAAGTGTGTACGTCGGGAAGTATAGGCCACTGTGCAGGGACTGTGGCTCGATCCCAGGCCCCACGTGCTGTGCTGCCTCCCACCCCCAGGGAAGGCTGAGCTGGCCATAACACAAACAAATATGTAATGTGGTTGAAGAAAATAAAATAAACTTAAAAAAAAAAGATAAATGTAAAGGCATAACACAGCTAAATGGAAATTAAGAACTTAAGGATTAAACAACAAAGAGATAGTAAGAAGAAAAGTTAAGAAACATGGCAGGGGCAAAACCATACGCTTATATACACAGGGTAAATTAGATGATGGTCCTAAGAATTTCCACTAAGATGGTCCTAAGAATTTTTGACACTGAAGATATCAATGTATAATACTAAAACCATGCCTGGAATGCCTGTCATTCTGGTCTTGATGTGTGCTGCTTCTAATGTCACTTCAAATACTGCTATATTCTCAGGTAAATGTTTATTTTTAAATAAAACAAAAAAGGGTAATAAAAGAGAATAAGAGACAAGGAAAAATGCCACAGGGTTGATGTGCTACAATTTTGTATATGGTTAGATTTCTAAATTGCTGTGTAAAAACATTCAACTGTTTTTTTTTTTTTTTTATCACATTCTATAGAGATTTATTAGAATATCAATGAGTGATGGAAAATACCAGTTCCACGTTAAGTGTAAGGCATTTGATATTCAGAAAGACAGTGATGATAAGCTCAAGTATCCATGTTATAGAGTAACAGTATCCACTAAGCTTGTCTTATAGAAGGTTAACAACTTAAGCTTGTAGACCAAAAAATTAGAGAAAAAGAAGGGCTACAAGGATAGCCTAAGATGGGTGTGATGGCGCATGCCTGTAATCCCAGCACTTGGGAGGCTGAGGCAGGAGGATTGGTGTGAGTTCGAGAGCAGTCTGGGCTACAAAAGTGAGCCCAAGGCCAGCTTGAACTTCATAGCAAGACCCTGTCTCAAAAAGACCAAAAAAGCAAAAAAGGATAGCCAATATTTTGGCCCTAGTCCTTTAAGGTAAGTGAGGACTCAGGACATAAGAGAACCTATAACTGTAACATCCTGTAACTCAGTGGTGTCCCAACTTTTTTGTTCAAGGAGATTATGAGAACACAGAGGAAAGGGATAGACGATGTATAGTGTGCCTAAGGAGAGTCACCTAGAGAAAAAACATTCTTTCAGGCTTTCACAAAGAGCAAAGTAGTCAAGCAATGGCTGTGACTCATCCAGATGGCTGACACTGACAAAAGTTCTACAAAACGCTATACATGGTTTCAAGGTAAATCCTGAGGGAATTTAACTGACCTCGTCAGCTACAAAAGTTACATGTTTTATTATATAGGTCTTGCTTTAATTTGGCCTTAACCATCTAACAGAAAAGTTTAACCACAAGGCAGAAAAAGTAAAGCCAGATAAGTATACTGAGCTGTAAAAGACACAAGTCAACAGCTTCTGACAACACTAGTTCTGCTGATAACCCACTACTATTATAGACTATTGGACGATGCATACAACTAATTTCTCTTAGCTCAATGAGAAAAAATATTTGTACCAATAGTGTTTAGAAAAGTTATCATGTCAGCATCTTGTACTCTGAACAACTACTATGAACACAACAATGTGCATTGTATTAATTTGTGTGGCTGTCCTATTAATGTGTTTTGAAACTGTCTCATTGTTGTTTCTTATTAAAAGTAATAAAATTATTCTTAAAAAAAGAACTATAATTGCTGAAAGTTGAGGAAACTATCTCAATGCTAAGAATTAATTACCCACAATTTTAGGGAAGTGACACCCAGACCTTGTACAGGGATGGACACAGTACCCGTTTGCAATGGCCAGAAGAGAAAAACTCACAGGATATTTTTTGTAATTCTAAGAAAGCTCTGTTTTTAGTAGTGTAGAAAAATCTACCACAGACTGAATACAGCTCAGGTTCTAGCTATTAAACATTAAAAATTAGACCAAAAGAATGAAACCACTTCACATACATTAAACAGGTCAGAGAACAAGCCAAAGACCATTTTAGGGAATAAAAAATATGCAGACTCTAGCAAGAGAGATTTCATAATATATACCACTATATAAAAACTTACTGGGCATACAAAGAACGAAAATATAATCCATAATGAAAAGGAAAATTAACAGAATCAATAAAGCTAATTTAAAAATGGCAAAACTGAGAATTTGGAGAAGATATTATTACACATTGTTATGGTTTATGTCTAGTTGTCCCCCCAAAGCCTCATGAAATCATGGGGCAGGGACTTCTAGAGTTTGAGACTTGAGTCATGATCCACTGGGATTATGTGTTTTAGTACTGACAGGACTATGGGTCTGAGTACTGCTGGGATTACTTGACTCTTGATCCACTGGGATTATGTGTTTTAGTACTGATAGAGTTATTGGTCTGAGTATGGCTGGGATTATTGGTGTGGCCTAAGGTGGATAGGCTAAGGCAGAGAGCCTGAATGGAAAATAAAGAGAGACAGAGAGACAGATGGTGGCTGTTGCTCTCTGCACCCTGGTGAGGCTGAGACAGGAGGATCACTACAAGTTTGGGCTGCTTAGTAAGACCATGAATCAAATAAATACATAAGCAAGCAAACAAACAAACATGGAAGACAAAAAAACACATGAATTTACAAAACAAAATCCAACCAAACAAAGAAGACAAATAAAAACTCTGAAGTGCCAGGATGTCACGGGACAATCAGCTAAGTGGCCCAACAGCAATGTGAGTGAAGTCCTGAAGGTCAGGAGCCATGAGGGAGGCAGAAAAACTACTAAGAATCAGCAACCCAAAATTTTCCAACTTCAGTTAAACAGAAAGTAAAACTTAAGAAGTTTAAGGAATTCCAAGTACAAAAGCATGATTTTAGCAAAACAAAGCATGTTCTAATCAAATTACTTGAAGTCAGCACTTTTAAAAATAGCCACGAGGGCGGAAAATAGCCACAGAAAATAAGCACGATATGGCAGAATATAGGTAAGTACGCAAAAGATGTTTCTTTTGGTCTGAGCTAACCCAAGATCATCTGATCATTTCAGTATAGGATAGAAACACCATACAAACTCCCAACATCTAGCCCTGATTCCAAAAAAAAAATGAAGCAAAATACTCTGCAATCTAGGACAAGACAGAATTCTGCTCAACCTGATAAATCTCCATCTATTAAAAAAACCTTAAAGCTAACATCACCTTTTATAAAGAATGAATATTTTCCCCCAAGATCAAGAATGAGGCAAGAGCCAGCATAATGTTACATATCTGTGCCCCCAGCACGTAGGAGGTGGAGCAGGAGCACCACGAGTTCAAGGTTCCTCTAAGCTACATACACAGTGAGTTCAAGACTAGTGTGCACCACGCAGCAAGATCCTGCCTATCTTACCCCTCCACCCCGAAAAGGGGAGGCTGTCTTCTATTCAGTACTGTACTGCATGTTCTAGCCAGTGCAGTAAATAAAGATAAAGAAATAACAGAACTAAATATTCCAAAGAAAAAGAAAAGCTGTTTTTATGCACAGATGACATGATCATATATAATTACAGAATTCAAAAGAAAGCCACTAGAGGGCTGGCAAGACAGTTCAGCAGACAAAACGCCTGCTTTGGCAAGTGCAGGGACCAGGGTTCAATCTCTGGTCCCACATGTTGCCCCCGCCCCCCCTGCTCCCCCCAGGCCATTGAGCTGGTGAATGGGTCTGGGTGTGGTGGCGCACACCTATGATGCCAGCACTGAGAGGGCTGAAGCCAGGAGGATCACTGTGAATCTGAGCTGCACAGTGAGACCCCCATACCAAATACATAACAATGAAAAAAATAAAAAAAGAAAAGTATTAGGTTAAGTTGATTTTGAGAATGTTACAAAAGTATAAAAATCCACAGCATTCTCATATGCTAATGTTTTAAGGAAATTACCACTTATAATAGTACCAAATGCTAAATTATCATAAATTTGTCAAAGATGGACAGGACTGGTACACTGAAAACTGAAATACTGAAAGAAGATATAAATAAAAGGAGACACAGTCTGTTTCTAGTTAACATGGACTCGATATTATTAAAATGTCAATTATTTCTAAACTTATAAATTTAATAATTCAAATAACCATTACACTTCTTTCAAACGAAATTTATATGGGCATGCAATGGATCTAAAATATCAAAGTAACTTCGGAAAAGTCCTTGTATAAAATGATGCACATAATTTTATATTATGATCTGTCCTAAAACTGTGGCAATCAAAACTGGGTACTGGCATCAAAATGGAAGAGAAATATACATTCAACTGATTTTCAGTGAAGTTTCAAAGATGATTCAGTGGGCAAGGAACAGCCTTCGCCACATGGTCCTGGAAAAACAAGGAAACTATGCACACCTAAAAAGGAACTGTATTCTGTTCCTGGCACCAGAAAAGGAAGTCAGAATCGGATGAGAGGCCTAAACATACACCTGAGCTTATAAAAACTGTAGCGGAAAACATTGAAAACCTTCGCGCAATTCTTTGTGGCCAATATTGTAAAAATGTCATCCAAATCACATGCTTTGCTCTTCAAATGAAACTGTTAAAGAAATAAAACATTAATCCAGAGTCCAGAAAAATGATTTACAAACTGTACATAGACCTGATGAAATTCTCTCTTAGAATAAAGAACATCCAAAACCCAATGAGTAGAAAATAGCGATAAAAATGAGCAAAAGATCTGGACAGACACTTGTCCTAAAGGAAACATAAATGGCAAATTTGTACATGAAAAGACTCAGTATCACTAGTCATTGGGGACATGCCAGCTGAGGCCACTCTGAGACCAGCACATACCCTCTAAGGTTAAAGCTACACGCTACTGATGATGGTATGAGGTGATGGAACAACTTTGGAAAACAGATGGGCAGTTCTTTAAAAGTTAATAATGAGTCCACCATAGGATCCAGTCTTTTTATTCCATATATTTATTTGAAAACAAGAAAACGTTCATGCAAAGAATTTCACCCATTACCATGAATATTTATGGCAGCTTTATTTGTAATAGAAACAACCAAGCTGAAAACAACTAAAATGTCTTAGCAACATGTGCATGGTTAAAAAAAGTGGTATGTTCACGCAATGGAGGTAGCACTCAGCAACATACAGAGTGAAGTACTACAGACCCAGCAGGGACACGGGATGATTTTCCCACAGTTACGCTCACTGAATAAGAGCCAGACCTTTCATCAGAAAACAATAATTACTCCAAATTAAAGAAATTAATTATTAAAAATTGAAGAAAATGGAAAAAATATACAGCAACAGCACAAGTAAAGAACATGAGGAATTGCTGTGCCAGCCCCATTTCCAGGGAACGCTCACATGGCAATGGAGACTGGGCATGGTGGCGCAGGCCTGTAATCCCAGCTCTTGGGAGGTTGTAAACAGGCGGATCACTGTGAGTTTGATTTAGTAGAGACCCTGAACACTCTGTAGATTCCTGTAGACCCTTTCCTAAAATACAAAAAAAAAAAAAGGAACTTGGGGACTACACGAGAAGGGAGGAGGAGGAAAGGAAAAGGAGAAAGAAATAGAAAGGAGAAGGAAGAAGCAACAGTTCCAAAAAGCACATGAGAAACCTTAGAGAATGTCCTCAAGGGCAGCCTGAAATCAAGAAAGCTGACATGTGGCTTCCTTTCTAAACCTGGCCACAGCCAGGCCTGTCTGGGTGGCCATTCTCTTCTCCTCTTTCCTTCTGTCACCCTCCATTACTCAGATGGCCCCACTAGCCACACTGCAGTCACGGTTCTGGCTGCTGGCTGACTTCACCTGGAGTGAAAGGAATTCCTGAGAGGGCTTATGACAGTGTCACCTTCTCCATGGCGCCCCAGCCTTCTGACCTTGGCTCTAGCTCTTTCTCCAGGGAGGCTGCCACCCCATCCTTACTCAAACCAATACATTCTGACCATAAAAGCTGCAGTCATTATAAGGACCAAGGAAATGGGATGCTTACAATTAAAAAAAAATTTTTTGTATGTAAAATTATATTCACAAAAATATTCTGACCACATAAAAATACTGACGGTTAAAAATTAGAATGTATATCAATGGAAATATAGAGGTTATCAGGGTTTTTTCCTCCGTCCTATTTCCAAAACTATCTTTATTGATGTTATATTGTCTTTAGAAAAAAAAAAAAAAGATTTATTAGCAGTTGATAGCTTGAAGGCTTTTTCATTCTATCCAGCTGAAATGAATCTGAGGCTTCTATTCATCTGGGAGAAAAAAAGAAAAATAACATTTATTTTGCTCCCGTGGTGGGTGGTTATAACTGGGAAGAATCTGTTTGACTGCCAATTACTGATAACAGTTATCTGATTGTTATACATCTTAAAAACATGTCTAGCACTGTTCTGATTGTGAATGTATTCAGTTTAGAAAATGCCAATAATAACTAAATCTCCTATTCAACCATCTGAGGAAAACTAACGCTAGCTAAGCAGCACGAGGTATGTTCTAACACACCCCAGAAAGCGCTGGTTTGACTACTCTTCCAGGGAAGAGTGCTATTGCGGCAAATTATCTAAGACAGGCAACGAGCTCTGACTGATGCTGCTGCATGTCAGGAAAGTAAAGCAGCGCTTGGGGAGAGCCTGACGCAAGTGCCAACCAGTCAGCAACACTGGCATGGGCGGCAGGAGGGGGGCACACTTTATTGGCTGTTTGAAAATTGGTTCAATATTTTTTGAGAATATTTGTCAAAATCTATAAAACCGTCAAGGGTGCAGCTAGCATTCCTATTTTGGCATCATTTCTGCAAAGAAAATGTGTAGGTAAATACATAGCTCCAGGTATGAACAAGGGTGTTACTCCAGCAGGGCGTCTTTTCATGATAGCAAAGAACTTGGGGAAAACCTGCATTTGCAGAAGTAGGTGGGTTAATTATATATGGACTGGCATAGAATAGGTTACCAGGCAGCTACAAAAACAAAACGAAGGGCCACTGAGACAGCGCAGGGTACTAAGCGCCTGCTTAGGCAAGCACAGGGACCGTGGTTCGATCCCCAGCACCATATGCCCTGCTGGCCCCCCTAGAGTGCACTGAGCCAGGCACTGAGTCCAGGCATGGTGGTGCATGCCTGTAATCCCAGCAATGGAGAGACTAAATACAGGAGGACCACTGTGAGTCTGAGCTGCACAGTGAGATCCTGTACCAAACACAAAACAAGAACACGTCTATGAAATGACTGAGAAAGCATTCCAGGACTTACTTAAAGAAATGAGTGAAAGCAGAAAAAATGAAGCTGAAACCCTCAGTGAAGTATGTGCCATTTACAACTGCTACTGCTTAAGTGAATAATTCTACAGAGACAAGCAAGAGGACATGCATGAATTTTTAATCAAAGTTACTAAGAAAAGGAATGATGCTTGAAGAAATTTAATTTCTAAATTTACTAATTGCTGATACCTTATGAGGTCCTGAGTGCTTTTTAATTTAGCAAATGTTAAAAGACAATAAGATCAAACACAGTTAACTGAAACACAGTAATGGTTCAGGCAACTAATAAGAGGCATGGAATGTTATCAAATTAAGAAAATGAGTTCAGTAATAGTGCTATTGTAGTAAGAGATTTCTTTCACAGAGAACATGTAATAGTTTCTGAGGGGAAAAAAGCACAAACTCTATAAAGCGATCTGCCTTTCCCCTCCCTACTATGCCTTTTAAGAACCCCAGTTTCTAGATAAATGTGGTCTATTTAGCAGGTGGGATGGAACACGACAGCCAATAGAAAGAAGAAGTCTTCTGGGAAGGGCAGTTTCAACATTAGGGTTGCATCTTTGAGAATCAAGGAGCACTATGGGGGAAAAAAACTCCAGTTTTTTTTTTTTTTTCCAGACTGAAATAGCATGGTTATGCTAATTCTGAGCTTAGCCAGCAGGCTGAAGTAGGCTGAGTTCTCAGCCGCCCTGCAGTCCAGGTGCTGCTGTCAAAGGGTGCAGTGGAGTCCGCCCACAGGGACGGCTGACACCATCTCATTTCAGAGTTGTCTGGACCAGCCTGCAGCCACTGCTACCTCTGGGTGGGACAAGGACGAGACTGGGTGTCTTCATGAACTACTTCAGATCTTAAACCACAGCCGCCACCCACACCACCATCTGTCAAGTGCCATGTGGACCCTCAAAGAAAAATCCGGTTTGGTCCTAAAAATACTATTTGCCTCCAAAGAAATATAACTCTTACAGCTCTGGCTCACAGGACTCTGCTTCACATGACGTTAATTAGAGATGTTAATTCATTGTCAGATTGGTACCACGGCCACACCCTGGCACGTGAAATCCTAGATCTTGAAATTCTGCCAAGGTGCATCATTTCACACAAGTGTACCCAGTTCAGTTTAAATGGTTTATGTCCCGTGCCTCCCTGAACTTAAGCCCCCTGGAGTTGTTGTCTTGCTGGGACCTGGATTTGCAATCTTTGACTTGTGATGTGTAAGACTGATTTTATTCTCCTTTAGTTAATAATATAATTATATGCATTCACATGGGAATGAAAAAGAAAGAAAGCCTTTGGAAATTCTAATGAATCCTCCTAACAGATTTTACGAATGATTTCTGCTATTAGTGTATGCCATTGAGTTTCAAGCATCCTTGCACTACGGCCTTGTGATACTGGATGACTTCTCCCTCGCCATGAGGCATATGATCACAGAAGACACTGGAGGAAGTGTGGAGGGGGAAGGATGCCGGTTTGGTCCATTCTGGCCTGAGCCAGCAGTCGTCTGTTAGGCCACTGGACTCAGTGCCCTATGCACTGGACTGGGCCCTCCAGCGCTCCCAGGGAGGCTCCGGGCTAGTTAGTTCTCCCCTGTAACTCCTGCCCACAGCCTCTGTTCTGTAGCCAAATCCTGGAAACAACCGAAATGCCCATCATTTGAGGAATGGCTGAAAAAGATGTGGTATTTTTATACAATGGAATATTACTCAGCCATAAAGAATGATAAACTGGAAGACTTCATATATAAATGGATGTATATTGAACATATACTTATAAGTGAAATAAATGAGACCTACATATGTAAATATCGTATAGTCTC
>PVKN010031518.1:0-12459 GCA_004027915.1 Capromys pilorides | reverse complement strand
AAAAAAAAAAACAGAACTATATATATGTCTAAGATCTTTAAAGTTCAGTATACACCAACATGCAATTACTTTTCTTTTTTACATATTAATTTCTTACTTTTGGTTCTTAAAGATTTGTACTTTTATATCCGAAAGAAAATTATTTTCATTTACACAGTTTGAAAGGGGTGAAAGGACAAAGACTAAGTTAATATTTGAACAAGCATCTCATTTTGACAGTTTAAACATATGTCACAAGAAGGAAATACAGCACGGAAACCTGTAGATGGGGCTGGTAAAGAGGATTTTTTTTTTTTTTAAATGGCAGAAAAAAGCCAACAATGAGTTAGAGGGAGGAAGAAAGGAAGGAAGGAAGGGAGGGAGGGAGGGAGGGAGGGGAGCCAGAGTCAGGAGTTGTTTCAACTTGTTCTTTTGCCTCAGAAGTGCACTAGGCTTAATTTTACTTAACAAATCTGAGGCATTTTAAAAAAACATAAGCGGCAGCCGCACAGCTCGTGTATGAGTGGCACGCGTTTGTGTGGCGCAGTCATCCCATCACCTGGAGCAACATCACAATGCAACCTGCAGTTTGGTTCCACGCAGGGGCACAAGCTCCCTGTAGTTTGTCTCACCCTCTGAAATCTCTGGGCAGACACACAAAACAATTAGCAGAGGAGTTTGAAAAGCAAGAAAATAGGAAAAATACAAAGGAAAGACAACAGACAGAGTGGTCAGTCACAGGGCAAATTTGCTGGTTTGCTTTTGCTCTCCACAAGTTTCCCCAGAGCAGGCCCTCATCACAGGGGTGCAGATGCATCACAGACCGCCAGCTCTGAGGGAAGCCTGTCTGTCTATGTGCCAGGCACGGGGCTTCTGCAAGACAGAATGCAGGGATGACCCCGGGTGGACAGAGTCCAGAGAGAGATCCTTGCACCTCGCGTGACCCCTTGCAGGAGGCAGCCTGACACTGACTGACACCACAACTCTGACTCCAAACACTCTCACCAAAGTTGAGAAAACTGACCAGTCCCCAAAGTACACCTGGCGCAGAAAGAACCTTGGGAAATTTTGCACTGAGATGCAGGCCCTGTACACGAGAAGCAAGTCATGCCTAACACACACCACTCACCACTTGCAAGGCCTAGCACTCAATACCAATTATTTGACCAAGAACCAGGAACAGCTGGAAGTGATAGTAGACATCTGTGATCCCTGCACTCTCGGAGGCTGAGGGAGGACAGCCCCAAATTTGAGCCCAGCCTGGGCAACTTGGGAAGGTTTTATCTCAACACAAAAGCAAACAAACAAATGCTCAGGAGATAGCAAAGGGCCTGAATTCAATTCCCAGTACTGCCAAAAGAAAAAAACAAAAGAATTACACAGCTATCACAATTTCTCCACAGAAGTTAATCTTACACAACGTAGACATTGAAGCTATCACACAGACACTTTAAAGTAGTTTTAACTCTATTCCAAGTACTTGACAGGAATGAAACCACAGGCATTCTCAGCACGAAAAAAAAAAAAAAGGAAACTATAAAATAAAACAAATTCCATTATTTAAACAAAAAAGTTCTGAAATAGAAATTTTATTTGATGGCTAAGGTAGCAGAATGGAAACAACAGATTAAAGACTCATGACTATGAAGACAGAGGAACAGAAAGGAATCAATCAGAGTCCAAAAAATGGGGGTGGGAGTGAGCAGAAGTTCAGGGATTCCTGAGACAGAAATCAAAAGACACAATCTGAGCATTACACAAACTCAGAGAAAAGCACACTTGAGATACCAAAATCACACCACTAAATACCAAGAAAACATTTTGAACGTTCCTATGAAGAGACAAAGGTAATTAAAGATGAACAATAATTAAAATGATATGAGTATTTTTCTTCAGAAAGCATGGAGGTAGAATATAATAAAACAGCATCTTTAAATTGCTGAGCGAGAAGAATAAGAGCCACCAATCCATAATTCTATAGTTAATAAAAATATTCTTCTCAATAAAAAAAGGAACATATCCCCAGCACACATGACCTATGAGAAATGCCAAGCCCAGTGTAATAGTTCAGTGGACTAAGCATCTGCTTAGACAAGTGGGGTTTGATCTCTGGCACCACATGCCATGCTGGCCCCATCCCTGGATGCGCTCAGCCAGCCACCAAGTCCAGGTGTGGTACCACATGCATGTAATCCCAGCCCTGGGGAGGCTGAGACAGGAGGAGCACCAGGAGTCTGAGCATAGTGAGACCCTGTACCAAACACATAAAATAAAAGGAAGGAAGGAGGGAAGGAAGGAAGGAAGAAAGGAAGGAACGAAGGAACGAAGGACAAAGGAGCACTGAGGGAGATTTTTCCCACTGAACAGAAGAAATACTAGAAAGAAACATGTATCTTCAAAGGAAGAAGAGTCAGAAAAACCATAAATTCCTAGTTAAACACAAAAGACTACCATTTTAGTCTTAAAGTATTTAAAATGAATATAGAAAAAGTGTAACATTAAATGGTGAGGTTTTCGGGGCCGGTGAGATGGCTCAGCAGTCTAAAGCACCTGCTTAGGCAAGCTTAGGCAACTACAGGGACCGAGTTCGATTCCAACACCACATGCTATACCAGCCCCACCCCCAGGGCAGGCTGAGCTGGCCACAAAAATAAAAAAAATAAATGGTGAGGTTTTCAATGCATATAGATAATATATATATATATATATATATATATAAAACACTATAAACGTAACCACAAAGGGTGACAGAATACGGTAATGGGTATTTTAATACAAATAAAATACTTCAAGAAAAAAAATAACAGACATAGATAGATATTTTATAATGATAAAAGGAACAGTTTCTTGGGAAACTGTTACAGCAATAAAAATGTATACCCAATAAGGTAGCCTCAAGAGACCATGAAGAATTGGCAGAATAAAAGGCTAAAATAGACAACTCCATAATCAGTAGAAAACACCTTTCTGCAATTATAGAATACAAAGACTAAAACAAAAAAATCACTAGGCACAGAAGAGCTGAACACTACTAGGCAATTGCTTTGATGTAATTGACATTTATAGAACATCTACCAACAGATTTCTTCTCAAGAGAAATGGAAACATGGCTAGGTAAGGGCTTTTATACAAATGCTTTCAGCAGCTTCCTGTTTAATAGCCAAAATGGGAAACTCAAATGTTCATCAACAAACAAAGGGATAAACAATTGGGGTGCGTTTATACAATGAAATAGTAGTACAAATAAAAAGCAATGAACATATACAATAAGAAAAGACCCCAAAAGCGTGAGAGAAGGCAGCCAGGTACACAGACTACCTACTGGGTGATGCTGTGTATCTTAAGATGGCAGCAGAAGACCAGCACTGCCTGAAGAAAAGCTTGAAGGAAGGACTGGCCACAAAAAGAACACACGGGAGCGTGGTTGGTGACAAAAATGTTTATTACTTTGATTGTGATTATCTTCTTAGGTGCATAAAAATGTCTAAAACTGAAACCAGGCATGGTGGCATACATGTGTAATCCCAGCGCTGGCTGAGACAGGAGGATCACTGCGAGTCCGAGTTGCATAGTGAGACCCTGTACCAAATACATAAAATTAAAAAAAAAAAAAAAGGAAAGATTTGTTTCATCGCACAGTTTGGGAGGTTTCAGTTCATGGACAGCTAGCCTCAAACTTTGGGACCTGTGACATCACCATGACAACGGAGCACATCAAAGAAGACTCCTCACCTCCTGCGGGCCAGGGAACAAAGAGAAGCCAGAAAGGGCAGGGATCCCAACATACACTTCTTCTACCATAACTTCTTCTACCAGGCCCCACCTCTCTAAGACTCCACCACTCTCTGATAGCACCAACGGGGAGGACCACGCCTTTAAAAGATGAGCTGATACAGGGCCATTTAGATCTAAGCAGAGCACTGTCCTGCTGCCTTTCTAGTATTCAGAGGGAGAAGGCAAATCTTACCCATTTGTGTGGCATCCTCTTTGTCTAGCACACTGCTTTGCACACAAAAGATACAAAGTATATAAGCAGCTTATCTACCTGTGTCTCACACCATCAGTAAAGGTAAAGTCTTAGGTCTTGCAATCTAAATGTCCTCCAACTTAGATCAGTAACACTAATCCACGGAACTATATGTTGTGTAGAGATCAGCTATCAAAAGGAGGAACAGACCACAAGCAGGTTCTTTCTCCTACCAAAAAGAACCCCTAAGCATGCCAGGTGGGCGGCCACGCAGAGACAAAGTCCACAATTTCTTGCAAGTGCACACAGAATGTCTGTGCATTTCACACACCTATGCCATCAACAGTCCATCTTGGAGGCAGTCAGCGTGAGACTCTGGTGCAATCTTCTCCAACCCTCTCTCTCCTCGCTCTACCCACTGTTCCTCTCTTACAAACACACCCAACACTGTAGTCACTGCTGTAATATCTGTGTGTGCTGTGACAGTCTCAAAGGCTGGCAAACACTCATTCCATTTTCTACAACCTTAGTGGACTTCAAGAAACATTGGACCATCAAAGGAGTAAACAGTGACTGTTTAAAACTGGAAACTGTCCATGCATGGATTTGGAAGAGTTTTCCAGAGAATCAATTTTTAAATTTTCACAAGGAAGCAGATCCCATCCTTGAAGTTATTTTCCACTACAGAGCCTCTTCTCTCCTCTTGGTTTATGTACAGTCTTCTAAATTTCACAGGAGCTCAGTCAAAGGCAAATTCCTTCCCAGTCCATCGCAGGCCATAGTCATCCCTGGCAATGCTTTAGATATCTGTCCTGCTGTGCCAGGCGAAAAGACATAAGAAGCCTGACTCAGCCCAGTGAGAAACAAGCCTGTAGTACTCAGGGTCTGACTCAGTGCTGTCCTCAAAACACCTCAGAAAAAACAAATGAATAAAGTCCTCAAGAAAATGGTCATCAATCACACTGCAGTCAGCAAGTCTAAGGAGCCTGAAAGCAGTGGTGAGGACACTACAATCTAAAAAAGAAGAAATAAAGTAAAATTCTACAAGCCAACTGGAGAGCCCTACTCCATGTCCCAAAACACGTATCTGCCATAACCCATTGCAATGTGTAAAATGTTTTCACCGACTGCTTAAATTAGAAATTCCATCTCATCCTTTGACTACATGCCCTCTATCATAGACGGTAACCCACAAGGTGGTACAGCCCTTCTAAAAGGTATCTAAGGGCCGGCGATATAGCTCAGTGGACTCAGCACTTGCTTAGGTAAGCATAGGGGCCAGAGTTTGATCCCTGGCACTACAAACCACACTGGCCCTGCCCCTGGCTCACAGAGCTGGGGATGGAGTCCAGGCATGGTACACACACCTGTAATCCCTGCACTAGGGAGAAAGAAATCAGAAGGATCACTAGAAGTCCCAGGTGCATAGTGAGATCCCGTGCACATGCACGCATGCACGCGCGCACGCGCATACACACACACACACAAGCTTAAAAAATAAGTAAATATAAGGTATCTAATTACAGTGCACGTGAAGTCTTATTAACTGTTCACTGTATGGAGGACAATTCATTGATCTGGCACTGGAAATGGAACCCAAAGCCTTCACACTGAGCTACATCCCTGGACCTTTTTAATTGAGACAAGGTCTCAGTCAGCCTCTAAACTGCCCAGGTTAACCCTGACCTTAAAATTCTTCTGCTTCAGCCTCCCAGGCCACTTGGAGTACAGGCATGCACCACCATGTCCAGATTTAGTTTGAGTTCTTCATTTCATGTTAGGTAGAATGATCTATTTGAAATCAATTTTTAGCCACTTCAAAATCATGTAATTTAGGCCAGCCAGATAGCTCACTGGATTAAAGTGCCTGCTTAGGCAGACTCAAGGGCCAGGGATTCAACCCCAGGCCTGCTGCTCGGGCCCTGGCCGCAGGGTGTACTGAAACAGTGATGGAGTCCAGGTGTGGTGTCATGCACCTGTAATCCCAGCACTTGGGAGGCCGAAAAACAAGAAAGATCACTACAAGTCCAACCTGTGTAGTGAGACTCTGTAAACCTTGTACTAAATACATTAAAAAAATAAAATAAAATCATGTAATTTACCACTTGGGCAGCATTGAAGGGTGGTTAGCTGCTCTAGAAAGACTTGGGTCAGCTTACTGGCAAATCTAGCTACTTGGTCTGGGTCACCTTTCTCAGGCTCCACAGTACAGGGATACAGACGGCATCTGTCTCAGAGCCTTTTGACTAAGCTTATGTGGAAGACAGTGTAGACAGCATCTTTCTGTGGTGCTGGCACACAGCAGAGCTCAGATGATGCCAGCTCCTGCCACTGCTCTGACTGACATCAGCTCATCCAGTTTCTGTTATTTCAGAGTTTTCCCAACCCTACAGTAGAACATTAATGGAGACTCTACAACCATCCTTTACACTGCTAAAGACAGGGAATGAGGAAGGGGAGAAAAGGAGAAAAGAGAAGGAGGGAGGGAGGAAGAACATGCAGGAGAGAAGCAGGGAGTAGAGGAGACACCAAACTGGAAAGATGATGTCACCAGTCCCTCCCAGACTGCAGGACTCAGAATGCAGAAAACCAGCTGTATTTGCAAGTAACGTATAGCTGGGGATTGTTAGGAACAGAATTCAAAATTCGAATCTGCAGAAGTCAAAACACTTTGATCTCCAAGAACACAGAGAAGAACGTTGTCATAAAAACTTCACATTCAAAGAACAAAATCTACACAGAATTTCTTTTAAAAACTATCTCGTCTTCCATTTTTTTAGTTTTTCTCTCTCTCTTGCAAGCTATGCAATTTAAGTTTTATAAGGACAATTTCCAACAACTTGAAGTACATCCTACCATCACTATGAATCACCAAAACGCATTTGCATCTTACAGTTGTGGGTATTTTACTGTGCCATTCCCTTCAAGAATACCTATGTGGCTGATCTAACTGTAGAATAGTCATCTCATTAATTTATAGTAATGACTTGGAAACTTGTTTCAGTTAACTACATTCTGCCAAAATTACTGCATGAAAAAACTTCATACAAACCCCAGGAAGATACAAGAACACAATTTGAAGGGACAGCAGATAATAGCAGCTGGTCACCTCATAAATAAAAGTCACAAATGTTATGTGATGTCAGCTCTGTCATCATCTGAAAAAATTTAAATAATACAATATCAACAACTGATTTCCTGTGAATGTTTTCTGTAACCAGACTCTTTACCAAGCACTTCATATAGCTCCTCAATTAACCTCCACACCAAAAGATTTAGGAGGGCATCCATGACTCTGTTTCACTGTAAGAAAACCAAGGATCACAGGAAATGAGCAACTTGCCTGAAGACACACAATGGTTAACAGTCAGAGTTGTAACAAAAACTCCTAGATTTTGGCATCTAAGTGCAAGTCTCACAGGCCCCTTGCACAGGCCATAATTTCAGTCTTTCCTAAACCCCACCAACAGAACAGCACTCAAATATCTGAAAAATACCCAGGCAGCATATGGCTTCCCCCACCTTCCTCAGCAGAATGGAGGCATCTGTGAATTTATGAAATCCAGACCCTTAGAGAGGAAAAGGCATAAGGGTAAATCCAAGAAAAAAGTGGAATAACTCCTCTAGCTCCAGTTGTTTTCAGCTTCTGATTTTGATGGGCAATTTTAGAGGTCACATCCCTAAGCAGTATTTTCTCAGTGCTTCTACCAGCAACATTTCTCATGTATAGTCACTACACTATGGTAAAAATTGTTCTAGCAGGTTTTTTTTAGTAGAGAACCGCTTTTGTTCTAGCTCAAGCTGGTTACAACCACAGACCCTCAATTTGGGACCTGTGTGGTTGTCAGATGCATGACCTCTTGACCTCCCAGGGTCAAGGACGCTATCATTGGTTCATACTGCGATGCACCCAACTCAGAGCCCCGAAGTTGGACTATGCATGTGCAGGCTCTTCATTATCTTTCCTTGCCTCCAACAAACCTTTCTCGTGCCTTAACCCATCCTATCTCTTTATTCCATACATAAACCATAAATATAAACCATACCTAAGCCATAAACCATTTCCAAAAAGTGAGATTTGGGGGTCTCACTTCTTCACTACCAGTAATCCTATGAATAAATTTTTACAGAATTCATTGTACAGTGCTGAGCATTCAGTGTAGTCAGCAGAATGGGCCTCACTGGGTTACCAGCATGAGAAGAGAAAGCCAGGCACCCCATCTCCAGCAACACAAGATCCCACACTTCCTGCCACCCTGTCTCTTTGGATCCACTCCATCTCCCGTATCCAGCTCCAAGAACTGACACCATAGTTGTCTCCACAACTTCAGTAACCAAGAAGGACCCCTCATTTGTTGTGCTGCAGAAGGTCCCATTACCATGTGGGAGACAGAGCGGGCCTCCAGTGAAGGTCCTGGGGAGCAGGCCAGAGGGGTCCAGCAAATCCTCCAGCTGCAGTCACTGAGTGCTTAAGTGCATGTGCTAAGCTCACATGTCAACCTTGCACTTTCCCTGAAGGATTTCTACTCCAAACAATTTCAAATTAAATTCAGATAATTAAAAAAAAAACTTTATAGCTCTGAAATTAAGTTTAAAAGCAATCATTTGTCTAAAGCAATATCCCTACAGAAAACACCTGGAAAAACCTTTCTCAAATACAGATAGATAAGAGCAGAATTTAATCAGCAACATTAACTTTCCACTCTCCCTCAGGTAATGGCACTGCCTACTTGGAAGGTGGCAGAGGACTACACATTTTGGGCCTGAGTGTTTTTATATTCTGTTTTGTATATTTATGAAATATCTGCTACATTCAGGATACACACTGAGTGCAATAAGACAAACCCATTACATGCTTGCTTTGCTCTTTTTGGAGGACAAACTGCGCTCATGTGACATGTACCAAGGCATCTAGTGCTGACAAGGAAGATCTGCAAAGACGAGACACCTACGGCCCATGAGCTGGGAGAAGCGAGGCCTTCAGAGTCAAGCACCAGAGAAGAGTCTGGCGGCTGCGGAGGAGAGGACGATGGCACCGCTGCCCGGAGGAGCAGCCCGTACAGGGCCACATCACAGCAAGGCAACGTCCCTTTTGACACCTGTGGACACAACACAGGCCCCTGGGCCTACAGTCCTCTAAACAGTAAACCTCTTACCCTGTCCTGTTCTACCTGAATTCACCAGCTGCTGCTCCATCACTCCACAGCCAAGAACCTCCAGCCATTCTCCATGGAACTTGATCTCCATCTCGAAGGAAGGATGCGTGAAAGGAAAGTAGCAGTCTACCCAGCGAATCTCCAGCCCTGCCGAGGAGCAGAGAAAAACACAAAACATTACAGGTCTACCCTTCCCTGTGATCAAGTTTGCCCTTTGGCCAATGACAGCAATTACTACATTCTGAGTAAAATAAATAGCAAACAAACTAATTTGCAACATGTTAGGGTGAGGCAATGAATCTTAAAACTTGTGAAAAACTAGGCATGTCTCTCCCAATATGAAAACCACTTTGTGTAGTTCCAGGGCCCTCTAAAACCAAATCAATCAACTGTCAATTTTCTAGAACCACTTGACAGTAGAAAAAATTAAGCCAAGATCAGGAAAAGGGCAGTAATTCTGTTAGCTTCTATAAATGGCAATGGCATCAACCATTTTTAAAATAACTATATTTTTCTATATTGTCCTCCAAATTTGCATAGTAACTGATAAAAGAAAGACTCGGAGAAGAGAGACTCGGAGAGGACTTGTGTTTACCTAGAAGGGTCAAAAGATGGGCAGGGTAAGAGATAAGGGAAGATGATCAACTAACAGATGCAGCAGGAAGAAAAAGATGTTGACCTTCCTAAATGTATGTTAAAATCTTCACTCAGGGCCCACTGCCACCAGGGCTTCTGACTGCGCCCCCTGGGCCTACAGTCCTCTAGACAGTAAACCTCTTACCCTGTCCAGAGCACCAACTCCAGTTCTCCCTGTAGGCTGCTCTTCTGTCCCAGGTATTTCCTAGATGATATAATTCGGCTCTCTTATGTACAATCTAAATGGACCTATGCTTTCTTCCCTAAATCTTTATTATTTAAAAGCTGTTCGTAGCTCCAGTCCTATGGGCCTATTTCCAACTGCTCCCTGACCCTGCTACTGGTAGTTATTGGAACTTGGCACAGAACTTCATTCTTCTCTGGATAACATCCATAATGGCTCAATAAACACTTTTATTTCAGAGATCTCTTGGTCTCAAGAGTTCTGGCTTTGGGCCAGCGAGATGGTTCAGTGGTCTAAAGCGCCTGATTAGGAAAGCTTAGGCAACCGCAAGGACCACGGTTCAATCCCCGGTACCACATGCTGCGCCAGCCCCACCCTCAGGGCAGGCTGAGCTGGCTATAATACAAAAAAAAAAGAAAGAAAAAAAAAAAAGAGTTCTGGCTTTACATAACTATGTGACTAGTATAAGAAAAACTGATCAATTCTTATACTGGTGAATATGTTTTAATTTTAGAAAAATGCCTATAAGAGATCAAAAATTATTCATACAATAAGATTTATTTGCCAGATTTAAGGAAAATATTTAATAAGAAAAACATTTTTTGCAGGAATTCCAGCAGGGGAAAACATGGGAACCGACTCTCTGGTATGGACAGCCCTTTGAGTTAAAATAGTCCACGTGCTCACTCAACACTACCTATATTTTAAACCTTGTGAATATCAGAATGAGAAATGAATGAAGATAATAAAAATTAAAAATAAAGAGTAAAATGAAACATAGATAATAGGAAGCAGAGTGAGAAATCTGCCAGTGGGAAGGGATCAAGGGACAGAAGCAGGAGCGGGTGAAGAGGAACTGGATGTGCTCCATACAGGTACCACCTCCACGCAAGGGCGTAAACATCACATACCATAAAAATATGCTCAGAAAAATATTTTTAAAGATCAAACCTACTTTCACGTCTTAAGCGCTTTCTGTGTCTCCATGATCCCACTCACAGATACAGAAAGGCTCTTGCTGGAGAGGGCAAGCATCTTGCCCAACGTCACACGGCCAGCAGGCGACCAGAAGAAGCCTTGGTCTCCTCAACTCTAAAGCCCTGACCTTTATCCTTGAATTCCCTAGCATGGTGTGGCAGCACACTCTTCAATCCCAGCGCTCTGAGAGGCTGAGGCAGAGGACTACAAGCTCAAGTCCAGACTGGCAACTTGGCAACTTAGGGAGACTCTGTTTCAAAACAAAGGACAGAAAAGGCTAGGCATGTTGCTCAGCGCAAAGGCCCTGGGTGGAGCGATAATAATACGGTGCCCGTCCCTCAAAAATCCGATGAGAACAATATTATGAGACACAGGTCCTTCCCTGTGCCCCAAATTCCAAAGAAGAACGTAAGATCTTCCCCTGTTCTGTCTTAGCTGCATTTATTTTCTTGGTTTCCTGCTGTGTATGCTGTGAAGTGATTTTTGCAGTAATACAGCATCTCCCTGTTTTATATATGGCACAGAAGACAGACACAAAGCTGCACCTGGGGAAAGGGTACAATCTGACAAATGTGACAGATATATCCCGAAACGTCAACACGATGTAACAGTGAATGTATCCACCACCCCTGAAAGCTTCCTTGTATCTCTTTGCAGTCTTCTCCCTCTACCTAGAGCCGCACCCTTTTCTCCTGGCCCTCCACATGCCACAGGTGCATTGATAAAAATGACTCATGTAGAATGCACTGTGGTCTGGCTTCTTTCACTCAGCATAATTACTTAAGAGTCAGTCATGCGACTACAGGTAGCAACCGCTCACTGCCTTTTACTGCTCAGTAGATCTTACGTAGGTCTTTCTGTTGGGTGGGGAGGAGCAGCTGCTCCTCTTGAAGGCCATTAAGGAAATGTCCCCACATTGCCAAGCAGTCCACACTTGTCTGTGTGAAGCTCACAGGTGCAGACTAGTGGCTTACTTACAAATGGTATCTGTATACCTGTGTGCTTACCCTTCTTTGGGATCTACAATTACCCACTGATATTTTTATAAAAAGCATAAAAGACAATACTCTGGCAAACCAAATGAGTGAAGCCTTGGGACATAAAACTGGAGCCAGGCAGACTTGAGACAAAAATCACTTGTATCCTTCTTGAACTTCCACTAGCTAAGTACAAATCATTTCATGCAAACCACTTAGGTAAAGTCTGTACAAGTTAATTTCCTGAATGAAACACCTTAAAAGATTCTTTCACTCCAGCTACAGAGTGTAGTCGTATAGTTTTATACCCTAGAGCTTTATATCTCACAATGACTATATTTATATCTATAATATCTTAAGTTGCTCAAATGTGAGACAAAGAATTTTCAAGACATTAGTGAATACTCAAAATAATCATCTGTTGGTTAAACAGACTGTTTACCATTGATCAACATTGATCACTGTTCTAGGATCAGTGCTCCGCAGCCCTGGTGAAACACTGACTGCACGCCTCTACAGGAGCCAGGCCTCAGAGACAGAGGCCCAGTTCTCTGGCACCCATGGGGTTGGTGCTGGTGATAC
>PVKN010031517.1:0-12460 GCA_004027915.1 Capromys pilorides | reverse complement strand
CTTACGGCGGAAAACAATCAGTAAAAACACATTTTTCATTCTGTTGCCATAGTTTCTGCTAAACTGCACAAATCCAATTGCATAGAGCATGTGTTGTAATCATTTGATTAGATCCAATGATTCCCTTGTGTTAAAGCTAAGAAAAGGTTTAATTTGAAAGCATTTTTATAAGGAAAGTAGAAATGAAAAGAACAATAATGCACGTGAAGTTATTTAAAATGTACTTCTTATGTTTAGAGCATTAATGGACCAGATTTTATTTAATTAATTAAACTTTCAGGAATAGATAATAAATTTAATAAATAGACTGATGGAGTCTGTGGACATAAAGGAAAACACTATCATCATGTTAAGCCAGTCAAAAAGCTTAGTGAGAATATAGGTCTTCATTCATTCTTATAACAAACATTCAAAAATGTCTACTAAGTGTTTAGCTAAGGTGTTTAGCTAAGTGTTTAGCTAAGCATATAGACTCTATACTGACAAAGATGAAGGAATAACTGGGCAATTCTGATCTACAAAACTGCTGAAACAAACATATAGGCAGGAATATTTTCCCCATATAAAGCAGTAAGAGGCTAGTTCTAATTAGTTGTATTATAGGGCAGGTGTAAAACCATAACATAAAATAGGTACATGGAACTACCTGATTCAAAACCTAGAATGCCAAACTAATTAGTTTTAACTGAATCCGTGAATCTGTAAGTAATGATGGCTCTCAACCTGATGAAGACAATGTTTTAAGAAAACTGCTTTGGCAGTAGTGTGCTATATGGACAGAAATAAGAAAAACTAATACCAAAAGATAATGAGGTTATTGCAATAGGATGTGGGCTAGATGTATGTTAATGATAATGGCTGAGTAGGAACTAGCACAAACCCAAGAATCATTGTAATATTCAACTTCCAAAATGTCTACTGCATAACTATCTTGGGTACTGAGACTAAAAAAATGAAACAGATAAGATCTCCATATTCAAAGATGAATTAATTAAAATTCTGTTCCATTTGTTACCCATTAACCTTGGCTATAATCTGAATGTCTGTGTCCCTTCAAAATTAATGTTGACATCTCTACCTTTGTTGTATTGGTGCTGAGAGATGAGATTTTTGGGAGGTGATTTGGTAATGAGGGCAAAGCTCTCATGAGCAAGATTAGTATGTGCCCTTACAGAAGAGCTTAGACAGTCTATTGGGGCCTCTCTCACCATGAGGACACGCGTAGAAAGGGCCATCTATGAAGCCATCAGCCCTCACCAGACACCAAATCTGCTGGGGGCGCTCGTCTTGGACTTCTCAGCCTTCAAAATGATGACAATCAAATTTATGTTGTTTATAAGTTACCCAGTCTAAGGAATTTTGTTATACAGGAGCCCAAATGGACTAAGACAGACCCATAGCTAAAACACAAGCAATGTAGGTCTATTGAATGGAAGTGTTACTGACAGAATAAGGAAGTCAAATGGGGAAGTTTGAAAGTTGCCACACTACAAGTGATGGCAGAATATTCCAAAAGGGCTGCTGTGCAAGCAGCTCTAGATAAGGAACTGAAGTTCTACAGAGAGCCCATGTACAAAATTACTTTAGGCAATGACTGAAGCTCTAAGAAGGAAGCCTTTCAAGAGACTACATAATAAGAAAAGTAAGTCTTGATCACTACCAACAGTTTTGAAGTCAGAAGAAAAAGAACCAGAGAAATGGTTAGTAAACTAAAGTTTGTACTGAATGTAAGCAAAATAGAATATAATAAAAAGAGAAGTACTGATAATGTAAAACGCAGCAAGATGGACTCAGGGACTTTTTTTTTTTTTCTTTAAGAACTATCTGGGCTGGGGAGATAGCTCAGTGGCACAACGCTCGTCTGGTAAGTGCAAGGTCCTGAGTTTGATCTCCAGTACAAAACAAAACAGAAAGCTATTAATAGTGGAAAAATGAGGCATAAGTCAAATCCTAAGAGTATAATGAGAGAAACCAGACTTCTCTACATTTTTATACTTTAAAAGGTAGAAAGATTTAAAATAGAAAACATAATCAAAACAGAAAAGACTGACTTACATATATGACAACCTACCCTTAAACATGTAATAGTCTGACTGCTAAATAGAATGGTGAACATAGAAATGACTTTCTCACCCCAACTCCCTTTTAAACTCTAAAATCAAAGAGAATTGGTTGGACTCCAGACATTAGTGGCTATAACCTGAGAGCTAGAAGAAACTGTCCCAAGATCAAACCACAAAGTAGCTGAAAGAACCAATGTATATTCCAGAAAATTTTATGAAACCACAGTATTCTTGATCATCAGTCTGTTCAATAACATTGCAACCCAAATCACATCCACCCTTTAAATACAGTCTGAAACCCCTCAGTATAAACACCAGTAACCTGAAACAAAGCTTAAGCTTCAAGACTATACAGGAAGGGCCAGGCGTGGTGGCACACTTGGGAGGCTGAGGCAGGAGGATCAGTGCGAGTTCGAGACCAGCCTGGGCTACAAAGGAGCTTAAGGCCAGTCTGAACTGCATAGCAAGACCCTGTCTCAAAAAGACCAAAAAAAAAAAAAAAAAAACTATACAGGAAGGTAAGGTTGTGAAGGTGAACAGTGGAAAATCAAAACACCCTTAAAAGAGTATTCACAATACTATTCCAGGAAGAGTGATATAAAAAAAGAAACAAAGGCAGAAAGTGGAAAGAATCATATGAACTTTTTCCAGCATGTAAGGCAGATGGGAAAGAAGATCCATGGGCAAAAGGAACAGGAGGAATGCTGGGAAAAGTAGATGGAATGAGTGACTCCTAAGAAAGCATCTCCTTCTAGCAAAGGTAACTAACAGAAACCAGGACAGAAGGGGGTTTGTGAGAAGAGTTAAAGTATAGAGAAAAGGATGAGGTTATGTGAAGGTGTCAGAGCTGAGGGGAAATAAGATTACCGATAGCCCTTGTGAAGGACAGAAATGATCTCTGAAGGAAGAAGCAGGGAAACAGCATATTGAAGCAAGAGTACAATATTTCACTTCAGCAATCACCTTAGCCCTAGTATACACAGGAGATGAAATGAGATGTACACAGTCACCTCAACAGGTAAACATCACCATAAGCAGAAAAGAACTAAAAATCATCTTAATCAAAAGAACTAAAAAGCCTAAGAATGGATGACAAAACATGGAGAAATAGAATGGTAAAACTTCAAAATGGAATCCCAAACAGAGCAACATGTTTCTTTTTTTAAAAAAAAAATTTTTTTATTTGTTTGTTTGCTTGTTGTGTTTTGTTTCTTTATTTATTTATTTTGTGGCTGGCCCAGCCTGCCCTGGTGGTGGGGTTGGCGCAGCATGTGGTGCCGGGGATGGAACCACAGTCCCTGCAGTTGCCTGAGCTTTCCTAAGCAGGCGCTTTAGATCACTGAACCATCTCGCCGGCCCTGAGCAACATGTTTCTTGTGCTGCTCAGGGGATGACCTAAGCAGCTGATTCAAACACAGATCTCCTAGCAAGGAACAGCCTTGTAATGGAACAAGCTGTATCATGCTCTCAAGCTTTAATGTCCATAGCTATCTGAACATCAATCCATTTCCCTTTTTTTCTAACAGCACATATTGTCTGACCTACCAGTCTTTTGATTATAATTAAAGCATTGTGCATCAAATCAGAACATGAAAAGAAACAAATATCATAATGACCCAATACTGAATGAATCCTATTTGTCACTATTGAAGAATTTTTAGTTAATAACAATATGCAATATACTATAATCATATAAATGAATTTAATTCTTTTTATTTTAGAAAAAATAATTATAAAAGGCAATATTATCAGATTTAGTTGGGCATGTAAAAGGAAGTATAGAAACAGCTGGTAGCCACACTAAAGTAAATCACCATAATTAATTATAAGTCTACACTCTAAAGAATACCATCTGCTTATTAGAACAAAGTTTGTCCATTTAAAAACATCTAATTTTCAGGTCTTTAGACCTTTTTGTCTTTGAGGCATCAGTTCATCAATAAACAAAAACAAAAGCAAACCAAAAGGAAAGCTTAACATGTAAATTTTAAGAAGTTCCTATTTTGGTAAAGAAAGGAGTTTCAGTCTTGGCCCTTATTTCCCCATTCTGCAATAATTAGTTTTACTTTCCTCTTTCCAGTACCTTTGATATCAAAGAAAACTCAGAATTGGCCTCTAATGTCCAAGATCGGGCATAAGCACGATCACAACACCACAGACTCAATGGCTCAATCTAGAATTTTGAGTTTATGATGGCTTGAAAGTAACATTCAGAGGAAGCTGTTCTTAAAACTTTGAGTTTTGATCTTTTCCCAGGCTAGTGATATGTGATATGATACTCTCTCCAAATGCAGGTCTGTGACAGGAAGCCACAGGGCCACCAGCCCACAGTCATGAAAGGACAGTCACTAGTCTACCAGGTGCTGTTCTTAAGCTATGAAGCTTGGTAGGTTGATTATACCAAGTGAACTTTTATATTTACAGGATTTTCAACTTAAAATGGGTATATTAGATCGTAACTTCATAAAAAGTTCACAAACATCTGTATTAGGGTTCTTGAGAAAAATAGTAAAACATAATACCAAAATACATCCCCCACACATAATCTACCTTACTCAGAAGTCCACCAATTTGGGCCGGCCAGATGGTTCAGTGGTCTAAAGCGCCTGCTTAGAAGGGCCCAGGCGACTGCGGGGACTGCAGTTCGATCCCTGCACCACATGCTGCGCCAGTGCCACCACCAGGGCAGGCTGAGCCAGCCACAAAATGAATAAAGAAAGAAAGAAACAAACACAACAAGCAAACAAATAAATAAATAAATAAAAATTAAAAAAAAAGAAGTCCACCAATTTAAATGTTAGTCTTATCCAAAAACAACCTCACAGAAACATCCAGAACCCCACTGGACCAGCCATGCTGATACACAAAATTATGACAAGTTCATCCCTTGTCAATTTGGCACCCCATATACATTTCCTTTAAATCATACTTAATCTGCTCATTTCTCCTTTTTAGCAAAGGAAGCAACCAAAGTTCTGTCCCTGCAGAACCACTGTAAACCAGGCCTGTATTTTATCTTCTTCTGTCAGCTTATAAGAAAGTCCCCATGAGACAGACCACACTTGCAGGCTGAAAGAGAAAAGTCAGTGTACTGTAGCAGGAGCAAGGACCACTGACATCTGGGGCACTCGTGCAATGCTGCCTGCAGGGCCTGCTTGCCTAATCTCCTGTGTACTGCTCCCATTTGAGGGCAGCACACAGCTGTGCACACCAAATAGTGTTTGATCAAATACCTGAGAACCATAAGTGGCAAAAAGTAACACAGTAACACATGAGTGAATGTGTAGGTCTGAGTGTATAAATAAAAGAAAGATAAATGTAACAGAAAGGTAAAAATTGGGGATTATGAATAAAAGGTTCTTTAGATTATGAATTAAGTCGTATGAATATGAGTTCATTATTTTTCAACTTTTGATTTCTAAAACATCATTTTGAGATAAAATTTTCAAAAATTAACAAACCAATGCATTTTTAATTGTGTTTAGAGCAACAAAATATCTGTGATTTTTTTTATATGGCAATATACCTTCTCAGATATCCTTATCATAAACCAAACATTGTTTAGCTTGGTTTCAGGGGTAAGAAAAACACACTTCATGTCCGAAATGAGGTGGGAAAGGGGGATAGTAGGAACACACGCTCTAGAGCTTTTACCACCCTCTGAGCATCCTTGGTGTTTTCCCCATGAATCAGGTGCTGCACGTGCTGTGGTTGAGCAAGCGCACTAAAACTGCAGTAGGGAGACTGTAGAAAGCAAGGATGAAGCTCTGCTTCTCTGGTCCTCAGTTTTCAAGGGATAGATTATATAACTGACTGAAAATTAACATTTTTAGAAAATAGAATTATTCTTTAAAAGTGAGTTGGCAGTAGGCCTGTGAAACTGTAGGGCTGTAAGTACAAATCATGACAAATTGATATGCAATTCAAGGCTGCCACATAAGCACCAGTGGAAACCAAATTGGCACCATGAGCAGTGTGCAGTAGGAAAGTAGAGAAAAGGAAGGGTGTTGATGAAGTGCTCTCTCAGAGCAGAATTAAGTGCAGAGGTGTCAACAGAATTGCAGGCGGAAAATGAAGTGGTAACTGAGCAGCAACAAAGAGCTGCTGTATTTTGTTACATCAAATTGAAATCTGATCGTTGAGACCAATACTTTGGACTATTAAAAATTATTATGCATCTTTTTCTCTTTTTATTTATATGACACAGAGTCTCACTATGCAGTCCAGATTTGTAGTGATCCTCCCTAAACATATGCCACCACGCTGGGTTTTGGGGGCAGTACTGTGTGTGTGTGTGTGTGTGTGTCCAGGCCAGCACCACGAGTTTTGGGGAGCACTGTGCACCTGGGGGTAGGGGTTCCAGGCTGGTGTGGCACGCAGTACCAGGGACCAAACTCAGGTCTCTGTGCTTGCCAGGCAGGCACTTAGAGCACTAAGCTATCTTCCCAGCCCTACTATTCTGTATCTTGCATGAAAAGTGTAATTCAAAATATAACAACAAATAAAAAACAATTTGGTAGAATTTTGGACAGTGGTAGATAATGGCTCACTCTATAGATTTATTTTTTTCTAATTCACAAGTTATCTAATTTTACTTGCCAAAAATACTGAAGCATGGTGTCTATCGTAAATGAAAATATAACTGAAGGAGGGCTATGCTGAAGGTTAAGAGGCAGATCTTTTATTATCTATCTAGAACAGGTTCTCGGCATGATTGTCTTTAATTTACATAAGAGATAGTTATAGATTTATAAACATTAAGGGACCTTACTTTGAAAATAAGTCTCTTAAAAATCTTTTCTATGCTATCCTTTTGATATTATCTTGCTCCCTAAATTATGTTTTTCTTCATATTTTATGAATATTAGTTGAGCCATCTGACATAGCCAGGAAATAAAGTATCTGAGAGGACTGTTCTCTAAAATAAAATTATGTTCTATGATGTATACAAATTTTTGACTACTTAATTATTGTAAAATTGTTTACTTTTCACTGGCCATCGTCATTTGGAAATCCTATATATATTTAAAATACTTTTGGTGAGAACAGTACTAAGGTTTGAACTCAGGGCCTTCACACTGAGCTACATTCCCAATCCTTTTTAAATTTACTTTTGGAGTCTTCCTAAGTTATTAAATTGCCCATGCTGGGCTTGAACTTGTAATCTGCCCCTCTCAGCCTCCCAAAATACTGGGATTAAAGGCATGTGACACTAGGCCTGGCTGATGTACTTTTTTTTTTAATCAGTGAAATTTACGCTCATCAAATCTACACACATATGTAATCACAAAGCTGCACACACAAAGTACTAATGTGCTATTAAATTATTTGCCATTAAAATAAAGCCACAAAACTAGCAACATCTGAAAAAAATGCATTATTAAACAGAAATAAATAACAAGTTTTTTAGATGATAGGTACAATATGTCATAAATCTGTGTGTTTTTATATGTTCACAATAGAAAAATCTTAGAAACTTTATATTGGGATTTAAAATATGTGATTTTTTTCTAATAAGTAAACATTATCTTTGACAACTATATAAATGTACCTAACTGTAACATTTAAATCCTTGTTGAATCTGAAAATTTTTATAATACTCATGTTTTTAAAATACTTCTTTGTTTTCTACTTTATTAGCCTTAAGAGTTTCTACATGCTGCAAAATTCACTTTGTTAGGTGCAGTTATATGAGTCATGACAAATGTATACACTTCACACATAACACTTTGAAAGCTGACCTTTTCTATAGTACTTTACAATTCACAGTCACATAAAGATTGTCATGTGAACTTTAGTGATTATACTAAAGCTAATCAAATTTAGTAATTTTAGTAATTTCCAATGTTTTCTTTTGAGCTCAGTATAAAGTGTCTAACACATTAAAGAATTTACTTTTTTCTCTCTCCCAACCCCTTTCAGGGCCTTGGTGTAACCCTTATTATTTCTGGCCTTGACCGCTGAACCAACCTATGCATGGCTCTGCTGTCTGCTGTCTCAATTCCTTTCTAGCTTATCTTCTACACTCCTACTGTGGGTCTTTTATGGTACAAAACTGATTATCTTAATCTTCTACTTAAAAATCTTTCAGGGATTCACTATTGCCTTTAGAAGTATACATAGTTTTTTAAGCAAACACAAATTTCTTCCTGAGTTGCTTCCTGCCTGATGTCTTGCTGCATATCCTCTCCCTCCCTTCCCATGATCTGGGGTCCAGTACGCCTTTCCAGGCATGCCACCTTTTCAGACATCTTGGTGCTTCATATCTCAAGCCTTTTTCCACCCAGCCTTCTGTCAGCTGCCTGACTTTCGCAAATCTTTAGATGCCCTCTTGTGCTCTCTCAGTATTGTTTATGGCAGTCCTCTTTAGTAGTGACTGAACCTTAGACTAGGTCACTTTCCCAAGAGCCTCCTCTGGACCTTATAGTGCTTGGGATCAGTCAGGGGGTCTGCTCCATTCCTACTAGTGCTTAGAACAAATACTTCATGAGGCTGGGGATGTAGCTCAGAGGTAGAGTGCATGCCTAACACACAGGAGGCCCTGGGTTTGATCTTCAGCACTACAGAGAGTGGAGGGGTCAAGATAGTCACTCATTTTCATAGACAGTAATATTTACATGTATACTATGATGATTGCTGCATGGAACCACAACACTGGTAAAGAGAAGAAAACATCACAGCAACCAGAATTCCTCCTAGGGAGGGCATTGCATTGTATCTATGCTAAGCGCCTTCTGTGTCAGTATGGATAAAGCTGGGATGGAGAGATCAGAAGCAGAGGAGGAAAATAAGAGGGTAGATTTATTAGTTTTGATTCCAACAGGAAAAGGGGGAAGGAGCTGGGAAGATAGCTCGGCGGCATAAATGCCTGCTGGCAAGCTCAATGTCCTGAGTTCAACCCCTGGTACCAAAAAAAGGAAAAGGAGAAAGAACAAGAGAAAAGAAAATGGATATGAAAACAGAGAGGTGAGGTAATGACTCCCTTCCCCTCAGGCGACCCTGATACAGAGACCAACCAGGCACACTCCTTCCTGGCACTCAGAGGGAGCAGTTGCGCTGCGCTGCGCCTCTCCACAGCCTCTTCAGAAACTTTCACTGAAGCCTAGAATGCATTCTTTGTGTATTTCTGTCTTTCACAGAAGTTAAACAAGGAGCTGTGGGGTATCTATAGTGGTGTGATGCAAACAGATCAGTGGTGTGGCAGTTCTTAGGGTTTGGAAAGGACAGTCCTTCTAGAAACCAAGGAAAGCTAGACAGAAAAAGAGGATTTGTTTGGTTTTTGCTTTTGTTTGGAGGGAATCAAACTGGTACTGAGAATCAAACTCAGGAGCTTCTGCCACTGAGCTATCTGTCAGGTCCTGGAAGGGGAGGCTTTGGACTCATACAGGCTGTGCACTGTGGGATTTGAGTCTACTCAGTCCACACTGTAAGGGGCTGGCAAGTATTACCTGACAACTAGGACATACTCAACCAGAAGACCAAAAAAGACACAAGAGTGAGACTAGCTAGCATTAGGAAGAGGAGGTTACCACTGTTGTTTCCATGGAGACTTTCTCTATTATAGTTCATAATACAAGAAAGAATTTTTTAATTTGTTAATATTTTACTTATTTATTTGGTACAGGGTCTCACTATGCAGCTTGGGCTCATAATGCTGATACTCCTATCTCAGCCTCCCCAGCAGTAGGATTACAGGCATGCGCCACTATGCCTAGTTCTGGCAGCCGGCACAGTGTGTCCAGGACTCTGGGGCTGGCACAGCACACACCATCAGGGATCAAACTCAGGTCTTCGTGCTTGCCAGGCAGACACTTAGACCACCGAGCTATCTCTCTAGTCAAAGAAAGGCTTTTAAAAGAGGAAAATATCTATACTATATAGAGGCCTCTCAATTTATAATGGGGCTATGTCCAGATAAACTCTTTACAAATTGAAAATATCATAAATAAAAAAAATATATTAAGTCAGACATGGTAGAATTTGCCTGTACCAATTACTTGAGAGACTGGCAGGAGAATTACTTGAACCTAGGAATTCAATGAGACCCACCCCATCTCAACAACAACAAAATGCATTTAAAACACCTACTCTACTGCACATTCCAACTTAACATCACAGCATCCTGTAAGTGTTGGCAGTTTCTCCTTGTAAATACAGGGCTGAGGTTCTCAACAGCTGTTCAGAATGACTAGCCTGGGGGAAGTTCAAAATTTAAAATTCAAAGTAAGGTTGTATATTACTTTCGCAACATCACAGAGCCAGAAAATTAAAGTCAAAACATACAGTCAGGAATCATTTTGTATATACTTTATGGCACTTTTCCTTGAGTACAAAATCACATTTTACATTTATTTTGTCATTTCTCTTCAGTCTCATTTCATCCGAAAGTTTTTTTTCAACTTGTGTCTGCAGGAGCAACTTTTCTGAATAGAAGCAACTATTTTTGTTTGTTTAAATAAAATTTTCTCACTGAATGACATTTTCTCATGACTCAGAGGTTATACATGTCTAGTACCTAAGTGACATGTGCTTCTCAGGACATCAAACCAGAAGTGTAAAATACAATTCTGTCCTACACGGATGCCAGTCACTCTGATCACTAAGTCCAGCTGCTGCCCAAGGTCTCTACTATAAAGGTACTTTCTCCTTGTACCATGAGAAGGAAACTGTTATCGTGTTTCTTATTAAAATCTCCCAACTAGATTAGAATCCATTAATGACTCCTACCTGAACCAGTCTTTCTATAATGGTTATTAAAGTAATTTTCCAGTCTTTTACTCTTTCCAACATTGGTCAACAGTATACTATGGTACAGATCCCTCCCTATTCCCAGCTATCTACCTACATATAGATCTATCTATCTATCTATCAATCATCTATCTATCATCTGACTACTCATCAGTTATTTTTTCAGTGAGTTAAAATTCATTCCTATCCTCAAGTTATTCTAACAAAGTTTTCCAGTTTTGGTCTGTGAATGAAAGCACCTTTAAGCTGGCTTCTGTGTCCTCCCCCCCTCCCTCTCTCCTCCCATCCCTCCCTCCCTCCCCCCCAGTACCAAGGACCAAACCCAGGCTTCCAGCTTGCTAGGCAAGCATTCTACCACTGAGACCAATCCCCAGCCCCTTCTTTTTTTCCTAAGCACTTACTTTATTCCTCTTATAAACAGCCTTAGCTCCTTTAACTAGGAAATTATATTAGAAGTTAAAAACTTCGGATTAAAGCACCTGCTTAGGTAGGCACAGGGACCAGGGTTTATTCCCGGCATGCCGCGCCAGCCCTGCACCTGGGGGTGCCCTGAGACTATGACTGAGACTGGGCATGGTCGTACATAGACTCATGTTTCATACATGTTTCAGAATACTTTAATAACCAGGCATGGGGAATGTGCCTGTAGTCCTAACACTCTAGAAATCAGAGACAACAGGATAACAAGTTCAACCCCACCGGGCAGCTTAGCAAGACCCTGTCTCAAAAAGTGAAGTGTTGGGGATACAGCTCTCAGTACAAAAGCCCTAGAGTCTAATTCCCAGTACCACCACACACACACACACACACACACACACACAGAAATCAGACCTCAATCAGTTGGCTATATCATTAGCTTACACAATTTCTTCATGCACAAAAACATATAGATGTGAATATATGTGACCTCACATTTGTGCATTAGTTTAAACCATCCCAAATGAACCAATAAGCATCTGGCTAACTCACCTACAACCAATCAGAACATGAGTACAAGAGTAGTGATATAAGTGAGTAATGAAACCCAAGTATTAATCTGTTGAGTTGATGACAGAGGAAATATATCAGTAATGACAATGACTAAGATACCCTGTTATGCCATCACTGAGCCACTTCTCAGCAAACAACTTGTGTGTTCAATTCCTGTGGCTTTCCAATAAACACCACAATGTCAACAATCCGTGGACAACTGGTGGTAGTCAAAGCAGAAAAAGAAGTTGGGCACTGGAGTATTGAAGTCTTATACCCTTTTTCTGCTACCTTTTTATATTGTAAATAACTAAATTTGAAAATGTTTCTGTGGCTTGCATGATTTCTGAGTTCTGCTTGATATAACTCAAGAACCTAGATTTTTGTTGTAACCTTAAGTCCAACTGAAATTGAAAATAAAACTGGGAACAAGCATCTACTCACTTTTATGGATATTAATTTAATATAAATTGTAAGTATTTAGTAAATGATATCATGTAAGGTTTATATAATTGATGGAATTTACAGTTTACATAGTGGTACACTATCTTAGCTCTACTTTAGTCTCAGTTGTGCCTGACAATTATATCAACTGTTCATCATTAGTTCTTTCCCCCGCTTGTTTCAATTTTGAAACTCATTCTCTAGTAGTTTCCTCAGGAAGAGTACTGGGTAAAGTA
>PVKN010031516.1:0-12496 GCA_004027915.1 Capromys pilorides | reverse complement strand
CTGCCCTCATGTTCTGAACTTAAAAGAACCAGAGTGCCCTCACTCCTCGACCTCCCCTCCACCTGTGCTCACTCCCCTGCTGAGACCTGTTTACACTGTGTTGCTCATCCAGTTTTTTCCCTTGGGCTGCAGAAATACATAGAGAATGTCCCCTGTGTGTTTTAGCATGAAGAAATCTAAAATAACACAGCCTCACCTGCAAACCTCCCCCCAAATTAAGGTTTTTAAATTTTAGCTATGAACAGAGTTTTTGCTCAATTCTTCCATTGCACTTAATCTTCACCTGCTGGCCAAGCAATTCTCTTGGGTTGGCCTTTAACATAGGTCCTGAGTCTCGCCACTTATCCACTTCTTCCCATCCCTGGTCACTCCTTGGACTGCTGCAGATGTCGCCTCACTAGGGAGCCTGCTTTTGCTCCTGCTTCTGTGCTCTGTGAGCATACGATCTGCTTACATTTATAGAGAGACACAACAGTGGCCCAAAGAGGTCAGAAACTCCAGGGCATCCACAGACTGGGAGCCTCGCCTGGCCCTGCTCCTTGGCTGGTCACCTCCTTACCCCGGGTCCCACATCCAGAGGAGCAGGACAGGGAAAAGCACAGGCCAAACCCTGCTCCTGTCCTCTGTATAAGATTTCCACTCATGTCCTGTGGCCAAGGGACAAGGTTTTGGTTAATAAGACACAAGGGGCAATCTTCCAGAGAATAACTATTGTAAGATCTCTAATATAGACCATCACAGCACTCTCTGTCATAAAGCCCTTTCTGGTCACTTATGTATGTGATCTTCCGTTAATTAACATTTGTGTGAAGTCCACTTGTCCCCTTGAGAAACCACATTTCCCATAATAGCCATGAACGCAGGAAGCTTCAGCTGCGTGTGAGTCCTGAAGAAAAAGCAGGCTGGGAAGGTGATGCTCTGGCAAGGAGGGAGGAGGTAGAACCTGGGAGCATGGATGGTGGGCGTGGAGTGTGCAGCCACATGGGCCAAGCATGGCCGTGGAGCACCTCAGAAAGTGGAGTGTGCAAAGACCCGCGACTGAGCGATTCTTTCATCATACTAGGTATGCCCATCAAATGTCAAAAAGCAAGGAAGGAAACAGGCATATATCCCATGCACAGTCCAGCATTTTCATCCCAATAGGTTGAAACAGGGCTAGATCAAGGAACGGGACCAGAATCCAGACCCAAATGCACTGGACCAACTTTAAATCCCACAATTCCATGTCCACCACTGTTATGGTTTGTATCTAGTTGTTCCCCCAAAGCCTCATGTAAATCATGGGACTACCAAGCATGCAGCCAAGAGAGACACAAACCATTAAGCTGACAGCACAGACTGTCAGAGTCCCCCCACCCCACCCCAGGTGGCAGTCTCGGAGGTATGGAGTAAATCATCCTAGACATGGCAGCGTAGGGTCTTGAGGTCTTGCTACATAATTCAGGTTGCTTTAAATTATAAAACCTCTAGGAACTGTGAGCTAAATAAACCTCTCCTCCCCTAAGCTTGTCTGTCGGGTATTTGTCACAACAATGAGAGAAAAGAAACTAATGTCAAAAAACAAGGACAGAAACAGGTATATACCCCATGCACAGTCCAGTATTTTCATTCCAACAAGCTGAAATAGGGCTAGATCAAGGAATGGGACCAAACTCCAGACCCAACTTCACTGGACCAACTTTAAATCACACCATTTCATGTCCACCACCCAAGGCAACATGCATCAAGATATGAGTCCCTAAGAGCCTGGGGCTCTGTCCCTGCTTCACCACCAGTGGCTCTAGACCCCGTAGTTTCTCTCTTGAGCTGGCTTTGCTCACCATGGGCAGCCTTCCATGTTTCTGGCTGCTTCAGTCTTCGGAGTTCCCCCTTGCATTTTTAGTTTCAGCCAGCTTCACACACTGCCTGATCCCCAAGGCCTTCTTATGAAATCTGGCTGAAGCCTTCCTGACACACAACTCTTACATCCGGCATGCGCCTAAAACCAGCACCATACGGATGATGCCACAACCTGCTTCCAGCTGGAGCAGGAGCCAGGCTTCCTTCTCTCCGGCTGTAAGGGTCAAGAGCTTGGATGGATCAGCACTCTTGGGTAGAGCCTATCCTTGGGAACAGAGTCCCTAGGCCTCAGGGACTTTGGAACACAGTGCCCTGGAGCTGTCTTCTTGAAGCAAAGACTTTCATCTTTGCAGTGTCGAGGCTGCCTAGAACGGAGTCCTGCTGGTTCTAGCATTCAGGTCATCTGGGCTCTGCAGGGCATCCTCACCCAGCTTGGCTCACAGCGCTCCTGGGCTGCTTATGCAGCAGACATCCCCAAACTTTTCCAAATTCCTCCCATCAGCCACTTTCAAAGGCTTCTGAGCTACATGCCCAGAGAGCACCACAACAGTGAGTACACTTCTCTGATAAGAAAACTTGACTGACCTTTTCATTGCTGGGACAAAATACCCAACACTCACAATCTAAAGGAGGAAAGATTTACCCTAGTCCACGCCTTGTGGAGGCTTCAGGCCACTGTCAGCTGCCTCCAAGGCAGCACAACACCAAGATCCCAGTGAGGAAAGTCAGTTCAGAGCATGGCAGGCAGGAAGCAAGAGGCGAAGGTAGGAAGAGGGAGACCTACACCACTCTGCACCCCGCACATGGGGACCCACTCTTCCCACTGGGCTCCACTCCACTCCACTCAGCTACAAACCCTTCAGTGCACGAATCCAACTCCTGCTGTGGGGTCGTCTGACACCACTCTCCCAGGGCAGAGTGCTCCTCCGCTAAAAGGAGCATTAGGGTTGAACTCCTTGGAAGCCTTGACTTTTGTGTAAAAACATGAGTTAGTGAATATTCCTGGGGATAAGAGTAGTGGCCCAGCAGACACACCCACCCACGTCCAGTCACCTCCCAGAGCCCCATGCATGTGCGAGGCTGTGGGGGAGACACCTATGTACAAGCCATAACATACTCCAAAAATTAAAGAAGCATATTTACCCTACACTATAAAATTATTGGAGGGTCATCATTTTCTATTCATCATCTCTTTCTTTAGAGAGTTTCAATTTGTTAATATCTTCTGGTGTCACGTTGTTCATCAGTAGTCACTGATGTCTTCCTTCTATGAATTCCTTCAAAACCATTAAGAGAACCCTAGGGCTTCTGTTTCTTAGATAGTATGTTGCATTTTTTAAAAAATCTCCAGAGCCTGTTACTTAACTATAATGACCACTACTCTTATCCCCAGGAATATTCACTAACTCGTGTTTTTACACAAAAGTCAAGGCTTCCAAGGAGTTCAACCCTAATGCTCCTTTTAGCGGAGGAGCACTCTGCCCTGGGAGAGTGCCTGCCTGTGGTGTCAGGACGACGCCACAGCAGGAAGAACCTGGAGCAGCCAAGCAGTTAGGCAGCCAAGCCAGAGGCTCAGAAAGTCACGTGCTCTAGGCCCGTACCAGAGAGGCGCTGAGCCACGATTGGAGTTCGCAAATTCAAAGTGAGAATCCTTAAGATTTGCTGATAGATGTGTAAAGAGAGAGGAGCCAGTGACAAATGCAGGGATTTAGAGTAAGGACTTGCATTTAGAAGAAGTGGAAGATTAACTATTATGTATACCAGAGCCTAAGCAAAGGCTGTTGGTAGCAGGCGGAGCAGCGGGCCTTGTTCCTGCACCGCTTAGGTCCTTCAGGAGGAGAACACTGTGGGGGAAGATGCGGTACCACACGTTGTGCCTGATGGCCGTGTCTGTAGCTACAGAAAGACAGTGCTGTGGTCCTGCGGAAGTGGAAGGATGCTCACGTCCGTCTGCGGGCAGCGAACACGCGCCTGCTCTTGCCTGGCCTTTGCACAGAGCATTGTCTTTTTCTGCATCAGATGTGCCCTGCCAGTCCCTATGGAACCCATCAGCAAGAGAACAGATGAAGATGGCATGCCATGCCACCTTCCCTGGCACAGGTTGCCCAGGTAGCATAGCGGGCAGTGAGAGCGAGCTCTCAGCTCCAGGAACTAAATTCTGGCTTTGCTATTCACAGATCGCCTACCTCGGGCCAATCACTTAGCTCTGCACATGCTTCCTGGACAGCAAAGAAGCAGGAAGCTAACTGGTGAGATGAAGGTCGCGAGGAACCTGGATTGGATTTGGGCGTGTACTCTGCCTTGTCCAAGAGAAAGCGACGGCTCAGGCGCAAGCATACAGCACGGGAGAAAGCACGCGGAGACGACAGGGAGGAGAGAACCAGACTTGGGGCAGGGTGCGAAGGACAAGAACGGCTGTGCTGGGTCTGCACAGAAGGGACCACAAGCCAAGGAAAGCAGATGACCCTGTGGCAGCAGCATGCAGACGCCCCCTGGGCCTACAGAAGGGCGGGAGTCAAGCGACTGCTGGAGTTTGGTCCACAGGGCCCATTTTGGGCTTCTTTGGTACAACCAATTGTCCTTACTTCTGTCCAAGTCCATGCATGCTCTATCGTCATTAGGAGATAGATAGATGGATAGATAGACAGATAGATAGATAGATAGATAGATAGATAGATAGATAGATAGATAGACAGACAGACAGACAGACAGACAGACAGACAGACAGACAGACAGATAGACAGATTTTTTGATACCAAGAATCAATCTCAGGCCCTCACTCTTGCCAGGCAGACACTGTGCTGCGTTCCTGGCCTTAGGCTATATTTTTAGCATTGTACCTCACCATTTACTCTTACATAGCATCATTTTTATAATATTGCAATAATTAATGATAATTATTACAGTGTAGTATTATTTATTAGATTCCAGGTACATGAAGAAATAGAGACATTTGTCCCAAGAGTGAAAATGACCAAATAATGACTGAAAACAAGAACATAACTGGTTAGTTAAGATGTATCTGCAAAGCCCAGGTGTGGCATGCAACCTTCACGTGCCTGCAATCCCAGCACCTGGGATGCTGAGGCATGAGGATTGCTGTGAGTTCGAAGCCAACCCGCACTGTATGATGAGTTCAAGGCCAACCTAGACGGCATAGGGAGACCTCATCTCAAAATAGAATATTCTGTTGTAGAATATTCTATTCCTCAAATAATGTGGACTGCCTCATCTCGTGGTGCAAAGCGTGGTCTATAAACAGTGAACAGTATTATCTCAAGTTTACAAGGGCAAAAAAGGCAAAGATGATTTGCTAGGTTAGAAAAAGCAATAAAATATCCACTGGTGGTAGCAGTCTTGGGCACTGCGTGCTGTTCTTTTATCTTGTGGGCTTGGCGGCATTTTATATCCTATTTTACACTATGAGGCACTACAAGAAGAACCAAAAACGTCTCAAACCCTGAAACTTACAGGACACGATCCAGCGAGCCCAAGCCGTGTCTCACGTGATGTAATGAGACCCATTTATCGCTGGAACAGCTCCAGGTTTAATTACTTCAGAACAAGGCACATCATACAAAGAAAAGTTGCTTTTAATATGTGTCATAAATCCCATCAGCTGTGCTATTATAGTGGAAAATCCTCGCTGCAGAAGCCACGCGGGCTATGTACAGCACCTGAACCTTGACCTGCATACTTCTAATTAATTTAAAAACCTGTTGGGTATTGCACAAAGCTGCTCCTAAGTGAAACTGCCAATTAAATGGGGAGGCCTTCTCTCTGACACACATGCAGTGCAAACCCTCATTAGCAACGAGAGACCAGCCGTTGCTTATTGTACTAATATCCCTGTGTCTGTACATGCATATGCAACTTTTAAATTAAGGATAATGCCCTCAGCACCTTAGTGGGAATAAAGAAAAAAATGTAGTTGTGTTACAGCATTAGGACTGCTAAGTGGGAGGCAGCTTTCGCTTTTATTTTTACTTGTGGAAGCAGGTGAAGGAATCAAGGAGTCGAAGGGATGGCCTACCTCGGCGTCGCATCCCAACACGGGTGGGAGAAGTGGAACAAAGTTCCCCAGATTCACATCCTTGGGAAGGTAAAACATTTGGAAGTCAGATGCATCTATTGTCTAGCTATTTGTTCAACGTATTGTACATAATGTTAAAATCTTTCCACATAATACAGTTAGAATTTAGTCCACTGGGATAAAATTTTTTTTGATACAATATGACTTTAGATAATGTGTTTTAAAGAGCAAAACCAAAATCTCAAAAACTACCTTCCTTTCCATTTCACAGGACTAGTACCGTGATATTCACTGGCAAACTGAATTCTAATGTTGACACACTGTGATCCAATTATTCTACGTTTGTTTTATGTGTATGTCAAACTCAGTAAAAACCATGCTGTAAGTCAGATTGAGCTTGTCCACTGTTGGTCACAGTAATGACAAAGAGCTTCCTGGATCATCCTTGACACTGTCACATTCCTCCTGCAGCAGGGACAATTTTTAGGCAGCACCGCTTGCTAGAGCAGAACTCATTTCTTGCTCATTACTCTGCCCGTGGATCTCTGTACTTTGCTCAACAAGCAGCAAAAGTGGGCACCTTTGCCCTGTTCATCACTGGTACTGGGTACCAATGTGGGCACCACCCATCCCAGCTACTCAAGAGACGGATGAGTAGACTAGAACATCGAGGGATCAAGTCCCAGCCTGGGCAGCGTGCTGAACCTTATGTAAGTAGACAAACAACAAAAATCGTTTTTATTTTTATTTTTTGCCACTGTGTGTAATGGTAGCTGTAGGATGTCACCCTTGATTTCACTAGGATAAGGCGGCTTTCCTCTATTCCCGCCCTGCTGAGTCTCTTTTTAAATCACAAATGGTGTCCGGTTTTGTCAAATGCTTTTCTGCATGAACTCAGATTATCATATGTTTTTATTTATTCCATCAATGTCGTATATTATCCCAACTTATTTTTTGCATGAAATCATCCTTATGTGAAGAAATAAATCCATCTGAACATATTGCATGGTTTTTAAAGTGCTGTTGAATTCCTAATGTCAAAAGTAGAAAATCTTAAAGATGTATTAACAGTGACTGAGAAGTCAGTCATGACGGTGCGTGTTTGGAGTCTCAGCTGCTCCAGAGGCTGAGGAAGGGGGGTAAAGTAAGTCCATGCGATGGAGGCAAACCTGGGCGCTACCACAGAAACCTGCCACAGAAACAAAATTCTTAGCATAAGTGAATTCAGTAAAATTACAGAATACAAGTACCATGCACAAATGCGTGGAAACTCTCTCAAGTGTACATTAATAATTCCAAATACAACAGTGTCATAGAGAGTGCAATACTTAGGAATATATTTAATTAAAATGTATAAAATATCTCTGTGCTAAAAACTGCAAAATATTGATGAAGAAATCTTCAAAGGTACAAACAAATTAGAAGTAATTTTTCATATCCTGGGACGCTTTGTACATATCAAATGTGTTTTGCAGATTCAAAACAATTCTTTCCAAAATTCCAATTGCATTTAATGGTGAAGAAACAATACTATAATTTATATAAAATTACAAGCTCTATGAACAGTCTCTCTGTTCTTTGAGAGAACAGAGCTAAAGACACCACGATTTCTGATTTGGAAATATTCTATGGATGCATAGTAATTAAAATGCCGTGCTACCCACATACAGACAGGCACGAGGACTAACTGAACTGAGTAGAGTCCATAAATACACATCAAGGACACACTGAGGAGGTTTTGAATAAAAACGCCCGTCGCACATGCAGAGAAGGATGAGTTTCTTCAGTGTAGGTGTAGGAAGCGGGCTATCTACTTTCAAAACAATAAAATTGAATCATTATCTCAGATATTCAACTCAAGTGGATTATAGATTTTCTCATAGATACTGAAATTATAAAAAGCCTAGAAGAAAATCAAGGGAAAATGGCTCATGCCATTGGTCTTGGAAATAATTTCTTAGCTACAACTAAAAGTACAGTTTGCAAAAACAGAAATAGAAAAACAAAACTACATTGAACAACTTCTATGCGGTAAAAAAAGCAATAAACAGAATGAAAAGGAAACCTATAAAATGGGAGAAAACTGCCGTAAACTATGCAACTGACAAGGGATTAACACAAGTATGTACTTCTTTATCTCTGTTGCATACTCACAGACCCACTGCCTGATTTAAGAAATGTGCAAAGGATCGATAGCGCCTAAAAGAAGTTGTGCAAGCGGCCACTGTGCACAGAGGATGCTCAGCATCACTGACCGTCAGGGAAACACAGATTGCAAGCACAGTGAGGTGCCATTTGCTACCTGTAAGGTGGTGATTATGGAGCAGGGAAAAAATAGCAAGTGCAGTGCGGCAAAGCTCTGCAGACGTAGGAGCCTGCGTGCCGTGCAGGAGTTGGCAGGAAGGTTGAACAGCGCTGCTGTTACAAGGGCAGTAAAGTTAGCCATGGAGATATTTAACCCATCAACTTCACCTCTGTGTAGTTGCCCAAAAGAATTGCAATCTCAGTCTCTTTTTTTTTTTTTCAAGTCAATATATTTTTATTGAATATGCTTTTCCTAGATTGGCAAGATTCTCACTATCACAGAAAAATCTTCCAAGCATTGATGGACTCTTGAAAAGAATCCAGACCATTGTAAAATACACAGAGCTGATTTTGAAAGACAAAGAAATACATTGCCTGTCTTTCTGATTGTATGTAAATATTTACCTGAAACTGGCAAATAACCAAAGTTTGTCGATAAAAATTTTAAAGGAATATATAATCCTCACACTGCAGTCTAATCTCAAAGAGATACTTGGGATTTAAAGTTTGTTGTGGCCTTACACAACAAGAGCCAAAACATTAAAATGACCTAAAGGTTCATTAGTGAACAAATAAAGAAAATGCAGGAAGAAATGTGTGTAACAGAATATGATGTATCCTAAAAAGAGAAAAATTCTATTAAATGGAGCACCGCTGGTGGACCTTGAAGATACTATGTGAAGTGCGATAGGTCAGTAACAAGGCCAGGTACTGCCCAGCTAACACAGTTCACAGTGGCTGGGGGAAAGAAAAGTGCGATTCTCGTGCACCAAGTTTAACATGCTCACCACGACAGTCGGGCAGGTTTCACAGGTCTGCCCAGCACTGCCCAGCACTGCACTGGAGCTGACCACGCTACGTCACGCATTTACACACTTGTTAAGAGGGTGGATCTCACGCTGGGTCTTCCTGCTACAATAAAAACAATAATATTGCAAGTTTTGGGCTTACCTAAAGCAAGGTCAACACAGCTGAATTTACTTTCATTAGCATTTTCATGGAAGATTCTTATCGAACCCTGAATGTGGACCTACATTTTAGGCTCTGTGGATTTTGTTGTTGTTATTCTTGTAGTTTTTGTTTTCCCTTTTCTTTTCTCTTTCTCTCTCTATTTTACCTGTTCCATTTTTCTTTCTGAATGTTTGTTGTTTTTTTATTCTACGCATGGTTATTTTTGTTTCCTGTTTCTTTTTCTTCCCTATTTTTCATTTCTCTTTGTTACCTTCTTTTGTCTCCCATTCATGATTTAAATCTCTAAAGTTTCCCTTTTTATTATTCCACTGACCCTCTTCCTCTCTTCCATCAATTACCTTGTTAGAGTTTGAATCTTCCATGTGAGTAAGCACTGTCTCTTTCTTTCTGGTTCACTTCACGGCTCCTAGCCTTTCTCTCCCCGTCCCTCTCTCTTGCGTCCTACAGTTATCCAAAGCCTGGATGATCATCCTGTGTACATCGCACTTGGCCCTACTATGTTTAATCTCATCTTCCTCTCCCTCCTACCAACTACCCCTCCTAACAATCCTATTACAAGGTTAAAATCACTCTAGTAAGTGGGAAAATGTTGTACAAAGTTCCTAGTGTAGGGTGGGTTATATTGTATAACTTTAGAACTTACTCCAATGGCCAAAGAAATCAGGCTAATAGTTACCGCCATCCATCAGGAGCCAGGCTGTTCCTGAGTCTGTGGTTATTGCTAACTTACCACTTTAACCAGAGTGTGAGACCTGTTAGAATCAGTTTTTCTTCCCTTTATGACAACATTGTGATTACAAGGGGTCAAAATCATCAACATACTCCAGTACCAAAGAAACAGGCCTCAGGTCAAAGTGGTTACAGCTCCACATTCTTAATATATTGAGATGGCAGGCCCATGGGATAGACATAGACCAAGAACCATCACACCTAGAAGACATCCTGAGGGACAGATACTGCCCAGGAAAACTTGGACACCAGGGATAAAACTATCTTACCTAAGAAATCTATAAGCATCCACACAGGACAAAAATAAAATTAAACATAGAAAATGATTAGAGGAAGAAGCAAAATGCGGGTCCTGACACTGGACCATGCAGGACAACTCCGGAGCTCAAAGAAACAGAAGAGATCAGAAGCTGCTGTTGGAACTCTCTGAAATGGCAGCAGCAGAAGTGAGAAAAATGAGTGAAGAGGCCATAGAAAGAATAATGTTCCAGCTGCAAGAGAAGCAACTACCACCATAAAGTGAAATAAAAACACTGAAGCAAACAGATTAAAAAAAAAATAGAGGCACTAAGAAAACTATGCAGACTATGAATGCCAACATGGATAAGAAATTGGATCAGCGGCACACATCCAAACAAAAATCTGTGATTTAAAAATCTCCATTGAGAGCTGGCAAGATAGCTCAGTGGACTAAGCACCTGTTTAGTCAAGCTCAGGGTCTGGGGTTTGATCCTCCATTCCCCCTGCCATGCCAGCCCTGCCCCCTCAGGTGCACTGAGCCAGCCATCAGGACAGGCATAGTGGCACTCACCTACAATTCCTGCACTGGGAGGACTGAAAGCAGGAGGATCACTATGAGTCTGTGCTGCATAATGAGACCCGGTACCACATACGGAAGATAACTAACTAAATAAATAGGTCCATTGGAAGTGTATGACATAAGTCAAAGGAAGGCAAGGCTAGACTACCAGACCTAAGACACAGAAATGTAATCTGCCTCCAGGAAAACAAAGAAATCTTAAAGATAGCAAGAGACCATGAAAAATAAATCCGACAGGTACAAGGTGAAGCAAAGAAGAACAGCGTAAGCTTGATGGGAGCCATTGAGAAGACAGGAGACAGCGCAAAGCCATAAAAGCCTTTCACAGAAATGTCAGAAGACTTCCCAAACATGGGAAAAGAGTTTGACATAAATATAACAAAGCATACTGAACTCTAAACAGCCATGACCAAAATAAATCCACACCAACGGGTATAATAAACCAAATTCCAGAATCACAACGCAAGAGCAAAATATTAAAAAGCAGCTGGAGAAAAATAAACAAATCATCCATAAAGGAAGCCCATGAGCATCACAGCAGACTTCTTAACACAGACTCCCAAGTCAAGGAGAGCGTGGAGGGAGGTATTGCAGTCCCTAGAGACAATCTTCAACCCAGACGTTTGCAACCTGAAAAACTATCTTTCAGAATCAATGGAAAAATAGAACACTTCGTGACAAAGAATAACTGAAGAAACTCATGACCACCAAACAAGCTCTATAGAATGCTCAGAGAGACGTGTTAGAAAGCTAACAAAATCCAGGTGTGGTGGCGCACGCCCATAATACCAGCACTTGGGAGGCTGAGGCTGGAGGATCCGTGAGATTTCAAGACCAGCCTGGGCTATAAAAGAAAGCTCCAGGCCAACCTGAACTGCATAGCAAGACCGTGTCTCAAAAAGACAAAAAAACAAAAACAAAAAACATAAAAAGAAAGAAAGAAAGAAAGAAAACAAAGACCAAAAGAAGACCACAAGCACAAGAAACCTAATAGAAAGAAACTAACAAACAGGGCAAGCAATGAAACTGAGTAAAAAGATGGGGAACCAATGATAGGAAAATAGCATGAAAAAGATAAGGTAATATGTATCCATTATAACCATCAGTGTAAATAGTCTCAATTTATCAATCAAAAGAAGCAGACTGCCAGTCTGGCCAAGAAACAAGATCCACAATACACTGCACATTGTTAGATGCTGTTTAAAGAAGCTGATATAACTCAAAAAGAAATTCATAGACTAAAATTTGAAGTGGAAAACAATTCTCCATGCTGAAGGAACCCAGAAAAAAAGCAGGAGTCACTATTCAACTTGCAGTCTAACTAATCAAAAGAGATAAGGAAGGTCATTAGATACTTGTACAGGGAGCATGCCAAAGGTGACAATCATAAATACATTGCACCAAATGCCAGTGCACTCAGCTGTATAAAACAAATATTAACAGACATAAGAAACCAAATAAGCACTCACACAGTTATAATGGGAGACCTTAATACCCTGTGCTCAGAAATAGATACTTCAGGGGCCGGGGAGATAGTTCTGTGGCACAAGTGCCTGCCTGGCAAGTGCAAGGTTGTGAGTTCGAACCCCGGTCCTTCCAAAAAAAAAAAAAAAAATAGATACATCAACTAGACAAAAAAAAAAATCAGTAAATATCAGAATTAGATGGAGCCTGTGAACAAATGCACTTGGTAGCGTCTTTGCTAAATTGATAAGCCATGTTTTGTATCATTTCATGTTGCTCAGATCACTTTTTGCCTGTGTCTTCTGTAAGGGTGCCGGCCACTTACTACTTCTGCA
>PVKN010031515.1:0-12475 GCA_004027915.1 Capromys pilorides | reverse complement strand
TTAGGCCTACAGATTATAAAAGTGTTTACAGCCCATAAAATGGTCTGCATAAACCATTAGCCCTCCTTCCTGTCAAGATAGTAAGTCAGGGAGGAATCGAAGCGGCCTCCTGAGCCTGTCTTCTCTGGCGTGAACTGTCACTTCCAAGGAATTCTCCTCACCACAGAGAGGAAGGAGGTGGCTGATGTGGCCTGCACCGATGGCTTTTGTCACCTCCCTGGGCCTGACTAGACCAGACCAGACCAGTGCTGTGTCCACACGGCTGTCACTGCTAAAACAGAACAAGTAATTGTCTGCAGCCACCAAGAGCTAGAGCCATCGTGGGAATCACGTCAGTGCTCAGGGACAGGATGAGCACCTCCGAAGAGCAGATCGTACAAAAACACAGCCTGTGTTTGGGGTTGTGGCTGGCAAGGACGTTGGCCTGGCCCCTAGGGGCCTGGGGAGAGCCGCAACAGTGCATGCCTGGAGGGTCACGGTCCTTTTCCAAAGGGAGATGTTACGGGGTGCAGAGCCCCAGTGTCCTTTCATTATGAAGCAACCCAAGGGTGTGCGGTAGAGCCCTGTCCTCAGGGGCACTGAGCGGTGCATGGCACGGAACGCTTTCCTGGGTTAGTGAGGGCCACGGCGCGCACCAGCGAAGCTGGGATTGACCGCCAGATGCATTCTGCACGTGTCCTGTTAGACGTACAGTAATGTCATGCAGAAGGTTTCAGATGTGTTTGAGTTTTAGGATCCACGTAGGGGCTGTTGGTTATGTTGTTATGTTCAGGTGTTGGAGCTCAGCAGGAGGATTATTTATGTGTGAAGCAATCAGGCAGCGGATCCTTAGGAGACGTGACATTAGGAGCACCAGGTATAGACGCCACGTGCTTGGCTCCAGCCTGCCCATGTTGTTTTGAACAACTCTCCCCACCCTTCTGGGTCTTTGTTTCTTATCTCTGGAGTGTGAGTAATTAGCCTGAAGATGAACTGAGGTGCTCACGGGAGGCCCAGGTGCGCGTGCCCCAGGCCTCCTGTGGGTCCTCTCAGTCTCCTGTCTACAGCGGAGGCAGTGCTGGGGCCTCCCGGCTGCTGAGAAAGGTGTTTCCCAAGACCCAGATCAGCCAACGCCACAGGCGCGCCGTGGCATCAGCCCCACACTGACAGTCAGTAGAAACAGGCAACCTTAGCTGTTTGACTGTTGCTAGAGCTCGCGATGCAGCTGCTATGGGCAGCAAAGTTTTTAGGAGGGAAAGAGGCCATCACCGCCTTGGGGTCGGCGGGAGGCACCCGGAGAAATCAGGAGTGCCGTTTTCTGAGCCATCCTTACTATGGGTCCCACCACACCTCCCCAGGTGTGCACCCCTCTCTCCCCACTGTGCTGTGCCAGCCTCACAGTCCCGGCAGTCGACTGCATCCTGTGGGGACTGTCAGGGCCTGAGGGACTTGGCACTTGTCTCTCCCCATGCCACGCAGGTGTGTTTAGCTCTGAGTCCCTGGTATGAAAAGAACTTAGCAGCTTCATAGAAAGGAGAAGGGAAACTTGGGCTGAGGACGCCAGAGCTGACTCCGTGCACATCCAGGGAGTTCAGTGAGCGCCTGAAGGCAATGATGGGACCTGTCTATCTCTGTCTCTGTCTTTGTCTGTCTGTCTGTCTGTCTCTGTCTCTCTGTCTCTCTCTCTGCCTCTCTGTCTCTGTCTGTCTGTCTGTCTGTCTGTCTGTCTCTCTGTCTCTCTGTCTCTCTCTCTCTCTCCATCTCTAATAGTTTCATCGCTTGGCACCTCACTCTGTCCTTGCTCCCGTGGTCACCTCTTGGGATTGCCCATGAGGGATAGGATGTGATTTTGAGCTCATCGTGCCGTGAATGGTGAGGAAGTGCGGGGTGAGCAGAGCCCGGGGAGCAGGCAAGTTGGAAACCAAACCCCATTTGGGCCACCCACACCTGAGCCTCCTCATGACGGCCCCGGGATGCAGGTGATGGGTGATGCCGGGCAGGCTCTGGCCGCAGAGGACCTGAGACAGTACGGAGAACCCTTTCGGAGAGCTTCGTTGCATGAGATGTTAGTGTCTGTAAGCAATTACAGCACGCAGGGAATGCAGGATTTAATGAGAAGCACAACTTCATCAGATTATACCAGTTGGATAAAATAGCACGGGCTCCGGAAATCTCTAATTAAGTGTATTTCTGAAAATGAGAAACGCAGCATAACATCTGGTTTATTTCACTACAGAAGTGCCTGGGTCGTGCTGGAGTAAGCGTGGTTCTCTCTGGCGGATGCTGCGTGGGTTTCTTTCCATGAGATTGCTGTTCTTTAAGTGTTTTCTACTTGATTCTATTTGTGCTTTATACAACAAAATATTCATACATATAGAAGAGACGTATAGAAAGTGACAGGCTGGTTTGGGAAATCTAACTTTTGTCCATTTTCTTTTTGTTGCAGCGGATATTCAACTCCTTTGTTTACACGGAGAAAGTTTCCAATGGAGAAAGCGAAGTTCAGCAGGTAAGAAGCCCTGCGCGCGGCCGTGGCGTGGCCGGCTCTGGCTCATCCCAGCGTGGCTCCCTCACTCCGTCCCTGGCCCCTGCTGGACGTGCTCCGTGCTGTCTTCGATGCTTTCCTCTCCCCTCACGGCCACTCTGGGGCTTCCGATTCTCACAAGTCTTCAGATAAGTCACGTGACGTTTTCCTGCAGCTCAGACTTACCTTGAGAATGTTTAATTCATTTTTGTTTTGAAATCCCTAAAGCTAAAAATGTTGAAAATTATTTCTCCTAATGTAGAAAATAAATGACCAGGCTTATTATTTTTTTTTAAATTTTTATTATTTATTTAATTACGGCCGGCTCAGCCTGCCCTGAGGATGGGAACTGGCACAGCATGTGGTGCTGGGGATGGAACCACGGTCCCTGCGGTGACCTAAGCAGGCACTCTAGAGCACTGAGCCATCTCACCAGTCCCATGCCCAGGTTTATTTGAAGTCTGTCTCAAAGCCTGGTTCCTCTCTGCTCTGCGACCCTGGCGAGTGGCTCACCCTCCCGAGTTGCAGTTGTCCTTTCCTCTGTCCGTTCTGGTCCTGAAAACCGAGCCCAGGCAAGCGTTCTCCCGCTGAGCTGCGTCCCCAGACCCCTTTCTTATGTTTGGAAAACAGAATCTCAGCCAGTTGCCCCGGCTGGTCTTGAGTGTAGGCTCCCCTGCTTCAGATGTCTTGAGTAGCTGACTTGACAGATGTGCACCCCAATGAGGGGGTCCTAGCAGCTGCCTCAGGAGGTGTAAGAATCAAACACGGTGCGTTAACTGAGAGGAAGACGCAGTCTCCTTCCTGTGTGGACGCTGGTGGCGTGGAGGGCCCGCCTGGCTCCTTTTCTTGGGCTCTCCTTTGGCTCCCTCCCTCCTCCTCTTCCCTCAGTACTCTGTGGAGTCAAGAAGTTCCGAGGCCAGATCCTGTTTACTTTATTTATAGCAGGCTTCACAGAGATGGCCTCCTAAATTAAAACACAGCGTCAGGGAGCTGGGCCATAAGTAATTGATCTGGGCTTGAGAACAAGAGCGGTAAGAAGAAGCCGGCTTTAATTTCAGCTCATCCACCAGCTTCATTACGGAGTGTGACCGTGGACCGGTAATTTGAAACTAAGTTTGAAACTCAAGTGAAAAACTAAACAGGACCAAGCTAAGAACCAGTCTGTAGCAGAATGCATCCGCCAGACAGAGCGACAGTTACAGGAAAGTGCAGCTTGAACTCTTGGAGTGCCTGCCCTTGTGTTATCCATGGAGAACAACTTGAGCTTAATCTGAACTTAAGTGGTGCGACACACCAAGGAAAAGCTTCGCAAGAGCCGGGAGAGTGAAGTTATTTATAGGATGTTTATGTATAGTAACTTGTCCCAGCTTGATCCTGAAGTCCAGCATTTCCTGTTTGTAGATACTGACATTTTTATTGGCTTCTGCAGGTTAAACTTAAAGTAGTGCTCTGCGTGCTGTTTTGCTTAGCTTTATATTTTTCTTCTACACTAATGACTTGAAGTTGTGGTGAATACCATGGGGCTCTGGGCGCCGAGTCTGAGCTTCAGGATTCCTGTCTTTTATTCCATGACCCTAGAAAGTCTTTGGGGTCATTAAATCAGGAGTGTTGGTGGAAGAAGGTTTCTGTGCAATGCATAGTTGAGGGAACTTCTTAGGTGGCTGAAGGCCTCTTGATAGCCTTTCAGAGCAGCTGACCGGACTCTCAGCTTGGCCTCCTTCCTTGAAGTAACAGATACAGCGCGTGGTCTTCCGCCAGCTACTTTTAGACGCGAAAGCTGTTTCGTTTTCTCCTCCTGGTGGCATGGCCTTACTTGCGGCCTTAGGAAGCCTAGAGTTACACACTTGTTTAGAAACAAACAATAATTGTTTAAAATTAAAGTTCTGTTCCTATTGTGGAGATGTTCGCACAGTATAGAAAGAGATGTCCCCAGGGATGAAGACACCAAGGCCCACAGGGCTTGCGCCCTGCGGTCCAGGACTACTGAGCCAAGTCGGTTGTCAGAATCAGTCTGAGCCAAATGCATGTTGCCTGCGCTTTTAATTTGACAAGAGTTTACTTTAAAACTCTCCATAGCAAGGCTTTGGCCAAGATAACAAAATAAAACAAAGAAATAAAATAGCAAGTGACTCAGCAGGCTTTTTGTTTAAGTTGTAAAATTTATCAGAATGCAAATACATGTGTAAAACATGCACGTATAGAATAAAGCAGCACATTAAGGTGGGCGTCTCCTGCTGCCACCAGCTAAAGGGGTGACTTCACCAGCCGGGGTCCAGGGGAAGAGGGGTCCAGGGGAGCAAGATCTTGCCAAGTTGCCCAGGTGGGTCTCTAGTCTGTAATCCTCCTGCCTCAGCCTCCCTCGGGGCTGGGATCACAGGCTCGTACCACTGTGTCTGGCCTTCACAGCACAGCTTCATTACCGCTGGCCTCCTGCTAAGTGCAGGTAGGATGGTGTGTGTTGTGTGCGTGTCCAAGTTGTGGTGGCAGCGACGCTGGTGAACGGTCTCCTTTCTGTAGTAGAATCACCGGCACCCGCTGTCTGGCAGGACTAGGCAGGCGCCGGCTGCTCTGCCGAGATCTTCCCATGTGTCTTCTTCAGTATTCAGTACTCTGATTCTGTCCTTGACTAGGGATCACGCCATGATGTCCAGGCCAAACTTTAGCCCCCGCCTCAGCCCACGTGGCGGGCACTCCAGGTGCACACCACCATCGCGGCACCTGGGTCTCGCTTTGTTTCAGCCTGGCTAAGTTGGAGAGCCTAAAGTGACTCCCGGGGCTTAATTTCAGTTTGTGGTGATGACTGATGGGACTGAGAGGACTGCGGCTGTTTATAGTACATTTTGGTGAAGGTTTTGTTCACTGTTCCGTGAAATGTCTTTTAAAACCCATTGACATCTCTAGTTGAATTGCCTACTCTAGCAGTATCGTCCATGGTCTAGATTGGTGGCACCCACTGAGCTTTTGGTGCCCGTGGGAGCACCAGGTCTCAGCTGTGTCCCATAGAGTGGCTGTGGCCTTTGGTGACTCCTCGTCACCTGAAATGTGTCTAGCATAATTAAATACTAAGTTTTACAAATGTCAAACTTGATTTTAATGCACAGAGCCGCAGAGGCTGGAGGCTGTCCTGTTAGGTGGCCCTGGTGGTTCCTGTTTTGTAGCTGTGCGCTCCCAAGCTTGAGTCCCTTTCACTGGATGCTATTTTCACAGAAAAGTTTTCCTTGTAGGCAAGTGCCCAAGACCAGCCTTTCCTTTTGGTTTCTGCTCTTAGTAGAAATCTGCTCGAGAAACCCGTTTCTACTCCAAGACACAGAGATCCTCTGCCGTTTGTCTTCTAAAACTGTTGCCCTGCTCACTGAAGGCCGAGGTGGATTTCGGTGTCAGCCGTGGAGCGGTGCTCCAGTCTCGTGCCCTTCCTGCACGGTTCTCGGGTGCTCCGGCTCGCCTGCTGGGGCGCCAGCCTCCCTTCTCTGGCTCGTGTGCTCTCTGCTTAGCCCAGCCCCCCACTTGCCACAGTCTGACTCGGCTCCCTTGGTGGCTCGGCCGGTGCCACGCAGTGTCCTGATGGCACGCACAAGGCAGGCTTCCGCGTCTGGCTGGGCGATGTCGCTGCCCTTCCATGGACAGCTTGGCGTCAGCTGTGCTGGCCAGGCCTGAGCTGCCGTGCTGTCCTGGCGTCCTGTGCCGACCCCACCGTGGAAGCCCAGGATCCTCACCTTGCACTCCCTTCTCAGATGTCAAGCAGGGCTCTCTCGGCCCTGGCTATTCCCAATTCTCTGCTCTGGCTTGGCTTGGGGATGCGGTGCCCCTCGCTGTGGCTGTGATGCCCCTGCTTGGGCCACATCCTCTTAATTCTAGGAAGAGTCCTAGCTTGCTCGCCTCTGAGCTCCAGGAGCTGGACGTAGTTCACGTGACCAGAGGGGTTCCTACCGGGGTGCTCACAGTCTCCGGGTACAGCGGAGCCACTCTCGAAGCTCGGCGGTCGCTTTGCTGCTGCTGCTCGGGCTTTCTTCAACCTGCTCGGTGTATAGTTTAACATACTCAGGACGCCGGCGTGTCTCATTCTTCTCTACTCACCCGGGTCGCAGCAGCTGCAGCCCCTCACGCGCTTGTCGTCCGCTTTTCTGATCAGACCCCCGAGCGCTGGCTCTCCGGGCGCGCTGCGCAGCCTGGCAGGGAGGCCAGTGCGTTGCTCATGTCCCTGGTTGGGAGAACACAGCAATTAGCACCAATAACAGCGCTGCGTGACTCCCCTGGTCCCGCAGGACTCTTTTGGTATGCGCCCCCTTTCTGTTACGCATTCTTCCTTTTAAACTGCCTAAACAATGATGTATTTTAAGTCTTGGATTCACTGTATGTTGTTTGGATGCCAGCAACGGGATGGCAACGACTTCAGAAAAATGAAAATCCCAGGCACGCATTCCTGTGTGCAGCCCTGGAAGAAATTAGGTTGTGTATGCAGGGGCATTAAGCGAAATGGAATCCGAATCCAAAAAAAAAAAAGCCTTCAAGTCCGGGAGGCAACAAAATCTGTCCTTTAAAATGTAAACAAAAGGAAACAGAGCTTTTTGGGGTGCTGCATTGGCTCCCCAGAGGCAGCAAAGCCACCCCAGACTAATACAAGGAGCGAGGAGGAGAAGGGACATGAACAGACTTCAGTAGCCAGTGGCTGGCGCCTCTCCCCAGGAGCACAGCACGCAAGGCCGGCAGCTCCCCAGCAGCTTCCCAGCCGCTGCTGCGCACACCCTGTCCCAAGGAGAGGAGGAGCAGGACGCAGCTGCTCCTGGCTTCAGAGCGCGGCTCCCAGGCCCTTTCCCTCATTCCCAGGGGAGACCCCCAGAGCCAAATAGAGGAGCTGACCCCTGAGGGGCGAGGCCTGGCCCAGGGCTCCCAGACCCGGGCTCTGATCTCCCTGGTCCCAGGCCCAGGCTCTTGGTGCTGTTTCGGGGACACCCATCAGGGCTTCTCACACATGGGCCGCACACGCTCTGACACATGTACATGGAAGGAGAGGGCCGTGGAGATGCAGCAGCCCCCCAGCCCCCAGCAGCGCCGACTCCGTGCAGGCGGTGTGGCTCACCCGTCCACCTGCTCGTCCCCATGTGGGTACAGCTAGGCCGGTCCTTAGGGGGTCCCCTCCTCGGCCCAAGGCAGAGCACAGGGTCCGAATTGCCTGCTCTCCTGCTGCCTTTCGGCCTCCTTGTGTCTTGACCCTTCTCATCATGGACTAGTAGGGACAGCAGTGGCAGCTGTGGAGACAGCAGCAGGTTTCCACAGGAGGGGCTGAATGTCACAAGTTCTGTGTGGGAAGCGGCAGTGCCACTCTGGCCACGCCCCTGCCTTTCCCTCCTGAGAGGGTCTCAGCAGGCAGCAGGCGTGCTGTGACTCAGGTATTTCCGGTTGCTGTGCTAGAGCTCAGTGCAAGAGCCGGATGAGACTGAGTGGGAAGCCTCGTGAATTTCAGACAGCCTGGCAGTTGTGGGGCAGCTACTGAGTAAGATGGGGATCTAAAGAGTTTCGCTCTGCCTTCTTCTCGGGTTGTCTAGTGATTGTTTATGTTAATAATTGAGTCGAGAAAGTGCAAGTATGTTTCCATAAACAACATTTCAGAAACTGGGGAGGATGTCAGAATTCTTTAGAATCAGACAAACGTGTGTGGAGACTGCTTTATTTGCACGCTGGCACTTGTTCCGGGGTTTTCCTGGCAGCGCTCCCCTCGGAACCATCCAGGTACTGGACCGGTGCTTTCTTCCTTCAACATTTGGTGGAGTTCACCAGAGAGACTTTGGGGTCTGGGTTCCTGTGGTGGTTTTGTTTGTTTGTTTGTTTTTTGAGACAGGGTCTCACTATGCAGTTCAGGCTGGTCTTGAGCTCACTTTGGTAGCCCAGGCTGGTCTCGAACTCACACTGATCCTCCTGCTTCAGCCTCCCAAGTGCTGGGATTACAGGCATGCGCCACCACACCCAGCCTTCTGGGTTTCTGTGGACAGAGGTGTTCAATCACTTAATTAATTTACACCATGAAGCTTTTGCTTTTATGGTGGTGGTAGTTTTTTTGTTTGCTTATTAATTCTTCAATTTTTTCATTTTTATCACTTGTTGATTTTAATGTGCTATTTTTTTCCCTGAGAAATGTGTGCCTTTTGTTCATGTTGTCACATTTGTTGGCATCCATGTGTCTATAATATTCTTAGTGGCTTTAGTATTGTAGACCAGGAGGAGAACAGTGGAGCACATCAGCCCATCAGGGGAAGGCTGGCATGGTGTCTGAGATGAGCGGTGGAATGGCCCAACCTAGTGCTAGTCAGAGGACGAGAGGCAGCGGACCGAGGAGCAGAGCTGTAGTGGCCGCTCAGCCTTCCGAGCGTGAAACTGGCTTCCCTAACTTTCTCTTTTCAGGAACTTGTGTTCTTCATTATTTTAGATCAGCTTTTCCACCCCTTAGGGCGGTGCTTTAGGTCATGAAGTCTCCCCCTTCCTACGCTAGGGGCGCTTAAAGCAGTTACTGTTTCTGCAGGCCCTGGTTCATTGCATAGTACACTGTTGATGAATTTTCTTTTCTTTTTTTTTTTTTTTAAACAAGTTATCCCAGTGTAGCCCAGGCCAGCTTCGAGATCCTCCTGCTCCATCCTCCCAAGTGCTGGGATCTCATTCATTTTTTAAAATGTATTTGGTACAGGGTCTCACTGTGCAGCTCAGACTTGTAGTGATCCCCTGTTTTCAGCCTCCCAGTGCTGGGATTACAGGCATGCACTAGCTCCATGCCAGGCCTCAGTGGCAGGCTCGGGGAGCTCAGGATCAGGGCTGGTGAGGCGTGCGGTAACAGGGGTGGAACCCTGGAACCCTGCGCTTGCCTACACAGGTGCTTCATCCCTGGAGCTGTACCACCAGCCCTCAGTCACTTAAATATTTTCTCACTTTCCTTGCAATCTCTTCTTTGACTCGCAGATTATTTTGAAGTGTGTTAATTCCTAAGCACACTTGGAATCTGTTCAACTGTTGATTTCTATCTTAATTGTCTTGTGCTCATAGAGCACAATCCACTTGATTTGAGTCGTTCCCATTGATTGAGGCTTAGGTTTTGATTAACGTGCGTGGCGGTGGCAGTGGTGGTGGTCAAAAAATTTTTGTTTGTGGTGAGTTTTGTTTCTGATTCTGCTATTTTTACTGAGGATGCTGAAGTCTGTATCTGTAATTAATGTGTGAGTGCCTTTCACACTCTTCATCATTTTGGACAGAATTAAAGTATAATTTTGTCCGGTGTCACTGGAGGCTTCCGTGCTACGCGCATAGTGAGGACTGCTGTCTCTTCCTGGTGGCGTGCAGACTGTGGTCTTGACACGGGATCGTCTTGTCACTGTGCTGAGTCCTCGAGGTGCTCACCTGCCCGCACTGAGGCAGCGCCAGCCTGCCGCACTGAGCGCTGCCTTCTCTCAAGCATTCTCAGAAATACGGTTCTCAGTCAGGCGTGGTGGTGCGCGCCTGTCAGCCCAGCACCCCAGAGGCTGAGGTAGGAGGATCGTCTCGTGAGCTGAGGCCAGCCTGGGCTGCAAGGTGAGACCCTGCTCCAAAACAGCCCCAAGCATTTCTTACGAGGCAGCATTCGCATGGTGAGACTTTCTTGAAAACTCTAGACTGGTTTAATTGTGTTTGTGGGGAGTTCTTAGGCAGTTAACATTTAGTTTATAGATGATATTGTTGGGTTGGGCTTAGTTCCTCTAACCCTACACTGTGTTTTTTCATTTTATTATTTGTCATGCTGGGAATTGAACCCAGGGCCTTGTATATGCTAGGCAAATACTACCACTGAGCTGCATCCCCAGCCTCAGTCTTTTGAGTTAAAAAAAAAAAAAAAAAAAAATGTTACTACATTTTTGCCTTTAATACGTGCAGAATTTGAAGTATATTTTCTAAAAAGTACGATGCATGCGCATAACTCATTGGAGTGCAGTTGAAGTTTTCTACCACTCTCTTATTAAATCTTCAACTGGTGCAGGCCTGATGCTGCCCAGAGCCCTTGACGCCATGGCAGACCCATGGCACGCACGCCTCGGCAAGCCGGCAGCACTGAGTGTGCTGGCGGGCCGTGGTCCTGCTGGCATCCTGTTAAATCAGGCGTGTCACCAAGTGCACACGGTAGTGTCAGAGTGTGCGCTGTCGTTGGCTATGAAGAGGCCAAAGAAGAATATGGCACGTTCTCGCCCTCATTGTACACAGCATCCTTCCTTTCTTTCGGAAGATCGCACTTGAGTCCTGCTTCTTTGTAGCGTGGTGTCCGGGTAAGGACCCATCTTCTACTTCATTATTTTGTGTGCTCAGAAATTGTCACTACTTTATATTTTCTCGTAAAAACAAAACAATAACAAAAAAAACCTCTCTCTCTTTTTGTCCAGAACAGGGGATTGAACTCAGGTCCTTCCACTTGCCAGGCAAGCACTTATTCTACTGAGCTGTCTCCCCAGCCCCAAAACTTCTTTGTTTAACCTAGGACTCTATCTAGACAACATGAGCTTTGTCTTCACCCTGCTTGTTGTTTTAGGAGCTTTGCATTATGCTTCACGTCCATGTAGGGCTTGATCTTCAGGGATCTTTCTACAGCTCTGTCTCTCCTGGCCGCTGATTGCGTGCATAGCAGGGATTTTGCTACTTACAAAAAGTCCCCAGGACAGCGCCATTTCTTTTTCCTTGTTTTCTTTCTTTCTCTTTGTTTCTGATTCTCAGGTTAATTTTTACTGACGAGTTTTAAATCTCCTAATGTCTTGAAATATGGACTCTTCAGCTGTAAGATTTCCCATTTGTTTCTTAGTGTTTTCCTCTGCCATTTTTCTCCTTTTATGCATTGCAAGCATATTTTCCTCTCTGTCCTTGGGCGTAGTTATAATAGCTGCTTTAGAATCCTGCCTGCTGATTCCAGGACCTGAAGATACTCTGACATTTATCTCTGTGGCTTTCTTCTGCTCGAGGACTGGCCACACTTGGCCTTGATGTGCCGGAAAGTTGGAGCTGTATCTTGCTATTTTGAAAGCTTTCAGGTTCTCTTCATTTGAGGAATTTTTTTGTTTGTTTTGGTATTTTTAAATTCATTTAGATTATTCTGAAACAGTCTCTCTGTCTAGTTCAGGGTGGCTTTGAACTCACTGTGTAGCCCAGGCTGGCCTTGAACCCCTGGTGATCCTCCTGCCTCAGCTTCGGACAGGCGTGCAAGCCCCTGCCCCACGATTTCTTTGTTAACTTGGGTGATGCCCAGACTGTTACCCCGCGGCGCACGGTACAGGAGCAGCTTGCTGCTTTTCTCAGAAAGCGATGTTCAGCAAATGTTGCCACTCCAGAGTGTTCTTTTGCCCAAGTATAAACTCAGGGCCCGTCCTGAAGACGGTGGCGCTGGCGCCGTGTGGTAGGTGCCCCCACAAGCAGCGTGTAGCTGCAGGCTTTGCCCAAAGTTAGGTCTCTCGATAGGGGCAGGCGCCGCAGAGGGGAGCAGCTCAGTGCAGCCCAGTGCCGGGCGGCCCTTGCCTCATGCATTACGACTTGGGGTCAGCCTTGGAGACGGCAGCACAGGCGCCAGGGAATAAACAGTCCTTCCTGGCCAGTGATGCACAACTGCAGAGTCAGAGGCGTCTAAGAGACTTGGAACTTCCCTGTCCTGTGTGTCCGGCAGCTCGTGTTGGGGTGGCTTTGGGGTGGAGAACTGAGACCCTTGTCACTTGAGATGGGGCGCGTGAGGCCCAGAAAGACTCAGTTGTGTACCTCTGTTTGGCTTTGGACAGTGTGTCCATTCTGTAGACACCACCATCGTGGCTGTGAGACAGGAAGTGACCTATCTTGAAGAGTTGCTTGGAAGCTCTGCGGGTGGCAGAGGAGACCTTCAGTGCCGTCTGTGACCAGAACGCCGAAGGGCGAAGAGAAGGTCCCCTGTTCTTGCCTTGTGGTGTGAATTCTTGTGCGGAGCATCCGGCCCAGGAGGAAAGATCCGTA
>PVKN010031514.1:0-12473 GCA_004027915.1 Capromys pilorides | reverse complement strand
TGTGTGTGTGTGTGTGTGTGTGTGTGTGTGTGTGTGGCTGACTTAGCCACCCTGGGGGCAGGGCTGGCATGGCGTGTGTTGCAGGTGGTCAAACTGTGGACCCTGAGCACTTGCCTAAGCTTGCCTAAGCAGGTGCTTTAGGCTGCTACGCTATCTTGCAGGCCCTGTGATTGACTCTTGATCCAATGCTGGGGTTGCAGGTCTGAGTGCTACACCCCAGCCCTGGGTGGCTAATCTGCATTACAATGACAGGGGTGGAGAGGGGGTGGCTGGCTGCAGGAGCAGCGACCCCTGCCGACTTTGCTTTCTTGTGCTTTACCGCTGCCATGAGCTGTTGCTCTGTGCACCATGTGCCACTCTGCCCTGGAACCAGCCAAGTGTAGACCGAAAGTTCCACTAACTGCGAGCTAAACAAACCTTCCCTTCTTTAATTTTGGGAGTTGGGCATTTTGTCCCAGCAATGAGAAGACTGAGACAGAGAGACATCTAAGAACAGTTGTGAAGGGTGAGCGGATCTTACCCAGTGGAGGTGGAGAAGAGTTTCTGAGAGGGAACCGAGTATGCAGAGGTCCCAGGATGAGCTGGAGGCTCGGGAGGAGGACACTGATCGTATTCCCTGTCATTTGCTCTAAGTCTAATGTCGCTTTGGAATAAATAAGTGTCTAAGACTTCCACTGACTTCCAACTCACGCAGTGTTTCAAACTCTTACCCTACACGCTTTCATTGTTGAAATGGCCCAGGAGCTTCTAAAGTGTCAGCAAATAAAAATGATGCAATAACAACTGAACTCCACCATGACTGAGTTTAGTTTGATTTCCACAGACCTCAGCGACTTCATGTGCAAGTAGAGAAACAGAGGCGAGCTATGCATGAGATTGTAGGAAATAGGAGGAGGGATCCAAAGCCTGCAGGACTCTTGGATGCAAGGGGCTCCTTAGGTGGCCTGCCTTTTTATGGGGCTCTATCAGGACCCTTTGTCCCATCCGTGATCAGCGGTCGACCTGTCCAGCACCGCCAACCTCAGGCAGCATGGGGAGGATCCCTGCGTGGCGAGGGGCTTCACAGCACAGTGCCCCTGTGGTACCCCCATGTTTCCCTTCCCTTCATCACCAGATGGAGCCTGCCCTGTGGTCTGACAGTGCTGAATAATTGATGCCCCTCCTACTAAAGGAGAGTTTAGGTTTTGTGGTTCAGCAGGATGCTTTACTCTTGTCGACCTTAACCTTCAGAGGCACTCGGGCATTACGGAGAGATCAATAAAACTTCTCCTGGCTGATGGGTGAGGACAGAAGGCTGACAGAGAGCAATGATGAGGAGGAGAGGAAGGAAGGGGACCCCGCTCTGTAACCCGGGGAAGGGGGAGGAGGTGCGAGGCACACACGCAGCCAGAAAGGGGTGAAGAAGGATAAGATGCAAAACGGCAAAGCAGTCTGTCCAAAGGAAGGGAAAACTGGGATGCAGAAAAGGACAGAAAGAAGGGGAAAAGATATGATTATGTCTATATGCAGGACAGTTTGGATAAGTACACTGCTGATTTCTGCTGGTCTACTGAAAGGAGCAGTTAGTGCTTCATTTTTTTCCTTCCCTTTTTTAATTTCTTATAACAGTCTTATTTACCAATTTGCATGCTTATATCTGGTAATCTAAGCTAATCTGAAGGCAATATTATGCAATAGAACAGCCATGGTCAAGTTCCTCTTTTGTTTAGTAACACTGTGTATCATTTCTAATTTTATTTTACTGTTTATATTCTCCTTAAAAAGTGGAAAACAGGAGTGTGACAGAGGAAAGAATGGAGAGAGAAAGAGAGAGGAAGAGAGGGAGAAGGAGAGAGAGAATGAGAACAAGAAAGAGAGAGGAGCCAGAGAGAGAGAGAGAGACAGACAGACAGACAGACAGACAGACAGACAGACAGACACATGGACAGACAGACAGACCACATGCAGAGGCTTGGAGGGCAGGTAAGGGTCGTGTGTGAAGAAGCCACTGTCCGGAGCCCTCCCTGGGATGGCAGAGCCATGCTGCTGAGGTGTGCCAAGTGTTTCAGTTCCTGGTGGGCAGCAGCCCACTGAGTACCTTGTGGAGAGGGGCGGAGGGAGACGAGGTCACGAAGAGAGGAGGTCACCACTGCTAGGCACTGGAGCAAAGGCAAAGGGACTTTAATGCTGGAAACCCAATGGCCTGCTGGAGGGCATCTGCGTGTTATTTAGCTTTCTGTTATTCATTATATTATTACATTGTATATGCCTATTAAATATTCCTTAGATTAATGGTCAAATGAAATTGTAACACAGAGAGCGTTAGCCAGATGCCACAATGCGGGGCTGTTTCTCAGGATGCTGAGCCCGAGTCGCAGTCACTGTCTCCAGCTCCCACCTGGAGTGTGGGGCACAGGTGTGACTCATTCCCTCAGCAAACCTTACTGGGCCATCAGCTAACTGAAGGTGGGGTCCGGGTCTCATGGTTCAACTTCGCCATGGCTAGCGCAGCGTAAGAGATGCTAAAACTTCCATGGAAAGAAGGGAGACGTGGAGCTTCCATGGAGAGGGAAGGGGGGAGGAAATGTATTGGGGCTGAGTCTCAAGAAGAAAGTTCTACTTTGTGTGGGTGCCGGTCGAAGCGTGCCAGAGGGTGACTTCGATAAAAGGGTGACAGATAACTCAGTGCAGCAGGTCTTCAGGTGGGAGGGAGCATGGCCCACAAGGCGGCTGGAGCAGAGTAGGACCTCTCTCTTCCAGTGTCTGCATGCGGCGCCTCCTCGGGGTAGGCCTAGGACATCCAGGAAAGAGCAGACCTAGCTGGCTGCCTTCCCGCGACCACGGCTCCCGCTGAGACCGATGCGCACCATGGGCCCAAGCGAGACTTGGAGCAGAGCATCACTAAGCCATACCTCTGCAGGACTGCTGGGCGGCTTGTGGGGCCAGAAGATGAGATTGTGGGTGATCAATACAGAGGCTTCTGCCTCTTTATCTGGTCCCAAATAATGGGGGCCACTTGGATTTTAGAACATACCCTGGCCAGGGCTGGATCCTGGTTGCATTCAGGAATAAGAGTCCCTGGAACTTGCTGGTAGATTATATGCTCAGCTTGAGAGAAATAGCGAGGTTAAGTGTAATGTCATGGTGTTTTACCTGAGCTGCTGATAGCTGGGATCGGATGGGTTACAGGTGGAATTAGTTTACTGGAGAAGACCTGGAATTACGTTGTGTGTTTTAAGATGCAATGGCATACCTGGCCTGCCCTGCTAGCCCCACCCCCAGGGACCACTGAGATGGCGATTGAGACTGGGCATGGTGGCAGGTGCTTGTAATCCCAGTGCTTGGGAGGCTAAAAAACAAAAGATGACTCCAGGTCAGATCTGTGCGGTAAAACCTTGTGGATCCTGTGCTAAATACATTTTAAAAAGACAAAAAAAAGATGCAATGACAATTAAACATAACTTTAGAGATTTCAAGTGGCCAAATAATTATGACAGATGGTGGATTTTAAGAACGATGTCTATGTCCAGGAAGGGTATTCACATTTGGGTATGACTGGCACATAGATGATTTTCAAAAACACAAGATTAGAAGAAAACTCCAGATACACAAGCAAAGTGGGGAGGTCTCAAATGTGTGTCTGCAGCTTGAAATTTTCTGGTTTGATCAGTGGGGAAGTATTGATATTTTTGAGAATTAGGGTTATCAAAATCTCAGTGGGAATTGTTTTGCTGGTGCTTTTGTTTGCCTGCTTAAAGACAGATGCCACTCTGAGGGTCCCCTGGGGGGACTCGGGGAAGGCAGCCAAAGGACTGTCGCGCACCGTGGGAAGGGGGCATCAAGACCAGCCCCAAACAGAGAGGAGGCAGAGAGAGCAGGTGTGGGGCTGGGAAAACAAGGAACAAGGGGAGAGACAGCGGGGCCAATTTTGTCTTACTCAGTTCAGAAGAGATCAATGGAAAAGAAAACATAATTTAAGCCTGAAAATAAGTCTTTGTCTTCCTCTCCCCATGTCTCTCCCTCTCTCCTTCTCTCCCTATCTCTGTCTTTGTCTCTATCTCTGCCTCTGCCTCTGCCTCTCCCTCTCCCCTCCTACCTCTCTTTTCTGTTTGCTGCTTGGGACAAGGCTCTAGCTAATAATGCTTTGCCTCCCAGGGTCTAGCTGGCGGTTGTAGGGAAACAAGATAGAGACAGTTGCCAGCGTTTCCACAGACCAGCTTCTGCCGGCGCCGCGCAGGGCGAAGCCGGCTCTTCTCTTAGCTGCTGTGCATCCCTAATCTGGGAGAGTGTTTTTGAGACGAACAGAGCTGGGTCTGTTCTGATAGAAAGATGGAAACGTTACGGCTCCCCAGGGTCCCTTGGCTTTTTAATTGTTTGCAGTCATCTTCCTTACGTAGGAGTAGATCAGAAATAACACATGTAAGCACAAAGCCATGCACCAACGCATGGCAACTGGTGTTTTACCAACAAAAATGAGTACAGTTCAAAATCACTTTTATACGTTTTGTCATAATGTACTCTTTTTATGACTTTGTGCATTAAATATGGATTTTTCCCTCCTATTTAACTAGGCGTGAAAATCAAAATTCCAAGCAGGCTCAGCTCACAGGGAGGCAGGACGTAGCATACTAGTGTGTTGCCGACATCTGGGTCTATAGACAGGCCCGTCCTGCCGCAGTCCTTAGAGCCCATCCTGCCCCGCACTGTGTCTCTGTGGAGCCTTCGTGAGCTTGTCCCTCCGGCACATCCACCCAGCAACTGGGTCTTTCAAAATATTGAGGGTGGACATTGGCAGGTGACCTCCACTGTCCAAAATCTTTTCCCACCAGCAAAGGTAGGTCCGAGGCTCAGCAAACAGAATGAAAATGGCTGCCTGTGCTTCTCGCCTGCAGGTGGGTCGCCCCCTCTGACCTGCTCAGGGTTGGTGCACCTGGCTCTGTACTGGACTCCTGCATCCCGCTATGCTGTCTCTGTGTGTGGTAGTACACATGCAGAGGGTGTCTGAGTTATGGAGCTCTTCAGGGGGTATTGTACTGGTCTGTGTTCTGTGACTGTGATGAGATGTTGAGGCTGAATCTTTTCTGAAAAAGAGAGGTCCATGTCATTGTTCATTTTGAAGTCTAAACAGCATGGTGCTGGCTGGAGAGCAGGCACTCTGATTTTGCCAGTTCATGGCTAATGTTCACTGTGGGACAAAGGACGGGTCAGTGGGCAAGACAAAAAGCCGAGGAGATGCTGGGGTGGGAGGTTTGCGCCAACCCTCTCCCTTGCTCTAGACCCAGTCACTCAAACCCGACTTCAGTTCTGTGAGAAACCTCTACACTGGAGTCCAAAATTGTTCTACTAGTCTCGATTTCAGCCCAGGAGGTACCTATTTCACCACAGTGGTACCTGCATTTGCTGTGTCTTGATTTCTTGATGCCAGCCCTTCTTTCTGGAGTAAGCTGGAATCTCAGCATTGTGTTAACTTGCATCTCGGTGATGGCCTGAGATGCTGGATATTTTTTTCACATATTTGTGGACCACTCAGACTTTCTCTATGAAGTACCTGTGTCTTTCATTTGTCCATTTCTTAATGGGTCTCTCATTTTAAGTGGTCTAATTTTTTTTCTTTCTTTATCTAGTCTAGATATTAGTCTTCTGGCTGAGGAGTAGTTGGAACACATTTGTTCCATTTTGTACATTGTCCATTCATTCACTCTTCTAATTGATTCTTTTGCTGTACAGAAGCTTTATAATATGATACAATCTCATTTGTTGTCCATATGGAGATTTCTGAAGAAACTAAAATTAGAAATTTCATAAAACCCAGTTACTTCCCTCTAGCTATCCTTCCAAATAGCTCAAGATATTATACTGTACACATACACCGATGTTGATGGTAGCGCAGTTCATAATAGCCAAATCTTAGAAAATACTCGTCAGTAGTCTACTAGATAAAGAGAATGCAACTTCTACAAATAATGGGCTACTACTCTGCTTTAAAGAAGGACACATTTGAGACATTTGTGGGAAAATAGATGCACCTGGAAAATACAGTGTTGAGTGAAACAAAGTCAAGTGCACAACCATGAATGCTCCATGGCACCCGTATTGGATTTAGGGAGGCTACCAGTTAGAAGAAAGACAAAGGAAGGGTAGAGCAAGACAAGAGGCCAGGTCTCATCCAGATGGGAAGGGGCGCAGTGTGAGAAGATGGGGAAGCGGTGTGAAAGTGCACTGGGTCCAAGCTCCAGTGACCACAGTCACGGTGGCCATCACGTGTCATAAACATGAGTGAAGATGAATAGATATCAACAAGAATAACAAGGGGCGAGGAGAAGGGAAAGAAGGGGAGGGCATTAAAGACAAGCTGCGCTGTGCACATGCACCAGCCCCTCAGCATGACTGCTGAAGGCAGGCACTGAAAGCGTGTACTAACAAAATAAAGACAAACGTTATCAATTCCCTTATGGGCAGTCAGGGTGCCACCTCTTGAAGGTCCCATACCATGTCTTAAGACTGTCACCTCTGTCCTCACACAGGGACCCACTTTACAAAACCATGCTCATGGGAATCACACTGTAGCTCATGTTTATATCTCACAAACATCCTGCCCCCAAGGTATATTGAGTTGGAAGTTTAGGCAACTGAGTACAGCCAACCTTCCGCCCACTTATTTCTTCCAGTACTATTTCTGCTTGATCCCCACTGGCTGTTTTTCTTACTGCCCTTTGTGCCCCCAGAAGGCCAGGGGTGGTTAAGAACTACCTGATGGATTCATTTGTCAGCAGGCAAAGGGACACCACCGCTATACCTGAAACATCTCTAATCAAGCTCAGCTAATTGCAGGGCAGATACAATACAGCAGCAGGGCTTTTAAAAATCAATTAGCATGCAGTTGAAGATGAAGCACAGAAGTGGGCTCGTTCTGAGTTCCATTTGTGCAGTATGCTGCTTAAGGGCTAGAAGAACAATGACCCAAATTGGCCAGAATATTTTGTAAGAAGTCTACAAATTTTCCCTGGGTGTGTGCTAATCATGCAGGGGAGCGAGAGGTGGTTGGAGATGGGCCATGTTCTCCAGAGACCTCTCCTGGTGTCTGTCTTTCTGTCATGGCACGTGCTCTGTCCTTCCAGCTCTACTCTCCACTCTCGAGGAGTTCCATGTGCTTGTTCATGATTTTCTGTAATTCCACCAAATCATGTCTTCTTGATGTGTGCTGCTTACATGTCAACCCTAGAGAGCCGGTCCTTTAATCTGTTGTCTTAGGAGCGGAGTGAAGGGAGGCGAAGTGTGACCCCCTTGCCTTTTTCTATGCAATGAAGCCTCCAAGTGGATGTCAGGATTTCACGGCTTGGGATTTAGTAGCACATTATGTGAATAGACACAGTTTAGACACTAGACAGATCTCTCTCTTTGAAGTTTCATTATGTCTAATTTTGAGCATTACATGGAGTAGACTGTCGTAAACTCTTTTGAAAATGATAAACTGTTCTCCTAGCTGAAATTTTGCTCGAACCTCAAGGCAGCCCGCTGTAGTTCTCTGTTCTGTGTTTTCTTTTTAGTGAATAGAAAGAAGGACAGCTCATGAAAAGGTGGTGAAAGCAATACAGTTAAAAACTTTGTCCACACCTGCTCATGACGAAGTCCTGACTGGCTGCACATGGGTCAAGAGGGACAGTGTAAAAGCCGCTCCTCTCGGCTCTTTTTTCCCTGTGCTCACCTGGACTCCGAAGCCCTGGCTATGACAGTCCACTGTGTACCTTGGCTGGCTTCCATGTTTCAGCCCTCAGTGAGCTTGGGGTGCACAGTTCCCTTCTTCTGCACCAAGGAAACCGTAACTCTAACGATCCATTCTGGGTTTGTAGTCATCATTGAGCGGTCAGGTCGAATGCCACGAGTCCTCTTCTGTAGACGTCACCCTTCCCTACCTGCACCCACTGTTCCTGCTGAAGGTTCATGTCTGGGCACCCCAACACCTTCGCACAGAAGAGCACGGAGTCCTGAAAGACGCTCTCTTGTTTTTATCCTTTCTCTTCCATCTCACACCTATTCCTCTTCCTCCTCCTCTACGGTTTCCCACATAAATGCATTTCATAAATCTTGAGGGAGCAGAATTATGGAAATGTGTGTTGTGTTCTCACTAGGGACTTTCACTGGGACTATTTTCCATGCAAAAATGCTACTCACCAGATTGTTTTCATCTGCAAATTAGAAACAAGGGCAGGAGAGCATGCCCTTGCCCTGTGGGTTTGGAACTCTAGAGAGCATACTGGGCTCATCACGTGCATATATCTTTATAAAGTGTTGGTATTTTATGTTTCATCCATTTCTTGGATTTATCAGGGCTGTCTTTGCAATTCTTCTGTGTTCCAAACACTTCTGTGACAAGCATGGCTTATAAATCCAGGTGAAATTTCTTAAGTAACACAGCCAGGGCTGCGATGGCTGGGGAGTGGCACGCTCCTTCCTGGGTTTTGCTGACGGCCACCACATTACCTTTCGGTGCGGCTTGACAAGCCTTCGTGCCTCTGTGGAGTGTGAGAGGAGAGCTGTCTGCATGCATCTTGAACAGCTCTAAGTCTTACCTCATTTTTGATTCTCATTCTTCAAAATCATGCTCATGTGGGTAACGTGATGTCTCACTGTTGGTTTCATTTACATTTGTCTGACTACTGATGAGTTTGGGTTCTTCAATAATTTGTTTGCTTTTCTTTGGTGTATTTTGCTTTTTATTTTAACTGCACTGTCTTTTTCATGTAGATTTGAAGCAAGGAATTCATAATTCTTGCTCGATTATCTATCAAAATGCTCACTATTCCCCCTTGGTCCGGAGGGTTGCCATTTTCATACGTTGAGTTTCTACAGCCACGTAGTTCTCTCTGTGGCCTTTCCTGTCTGTGGCTTTTTCTTTGCACAACCCTACGGCACTACACTATAGCTCTACTTCTCCGTAGAATGGTTTTACGTGCCCTCTGCTTCATTTCTTTTCATGGTCATTGTGGCTGTTCTGGTGGACGAGCCCATGGTGTGGTTCTTAGGGCTTTTGTAAAATTCTCATGCACTGCCCTTTGTAGAAGTGTTCTTAACATAATTTTCACTTCCATTTTTGGATTATGTGTCTGCAGGAGCTGGACTATTTGGTATATACTTTCTTTCCTTCTTTCTCTGTTTCCTTGTGAGTTTCCAAGATTGGGATTAGGAATGGTTAATGAAAACATTAGGAAATTAAAAAAAAAAAAAACATGATATTATAATCTCTCGCTGTTTGGACAGTCTGAAGAGCTCTGGACTTGTTAGAGTAGATGTTAAACTCCCTATTTCCCCTCACCAGAGCTGTCTCTTTACTGTGCCCCATCTACAACCATATCACCTGGGAGAGTTGTATGGAATGAAAGTACAACAGCCACATCCAGATGTTAGGTTCACCAATCATTTTGGTTTATCCACTGCTTCCATTAGAAGACAGAGGGGAAAACTGAGATTAAAGCTGTGCTATAGCAGTTTGGGTATTCTGGAGTAGCAAACCTAGATCCTAAAGCAGGGGCCTGGCCCAGCTAACTCAGCTCTCACTCAACAGCACGTGGGCTGCGGGCTGCTCACCACGCGAGGATGTCTCCTGCGCCTTTCCTGGTGATCCCCTCGGAAAGTGTCTGCTCCCCTTGGGCCCCTGTGGAAGGCATCAGTGGTGCTCATGGGTCACCTTCTCTTTCTAGATTTTGCATTGTTTCCAGAGGTGACTGGTGCAGGTGGGCATTTACCATGTGCTTAAGTGGGTGATGAAGTGGGTGGGTGAGTAAATGATGTATAATAAAGCTGTGCATGAGATCTTATTTCTCACCCACATTATATTGTTGCCTAGTACATTTTAGGACAAGAACTACTTTCTCTTTGTCTTTAATGTTCCTGCATATTTATCCTGTAGGCAGCTTACGGAGTGGGCAGTGCACATGCTGGTAACTTCAATGTGAACTCTTCACTCTTTACTGTCATGTTATTTGCTTAGATCATGGGAATGACACAGCATGTGAGAGGTGCACAAAATCAACATATGTAGGGACTCACTGGTCTCAGAGGAAGGTGGCAGGAATGAGGGAAAGATAAACAATGGAAAGGAGCGGGGTTCAGGTGGAGGCCCGCTTGCCTGCTGGGCAAAGGACCTCAATGATAACAGGAAGGGATTTGATTTATACCCTTGCAAAGTTAGCATCCTGAGACATAGGGTTGCCTAGTGACTAGTGACTGAAGCTGTCCAGGCAGGATGCTTTGCTCAAGACGGAGGTGGCCTGGTTGCATTAGGCACTGTGGCCTTGTCGGCTTCACACCTAGCATGAAGTTCCAGTTTCAGCCACTCAATAATAATAATAATAATAATAATAATAATAATAATAATAGACACAGACAGACAGTAAAATGAGATGAGATGAAAGAATGTGACTCACTGGGTCTCAGAAGGGGTTCACATTCTTATCATGTCAAGTAAAGAAAGGCCATGGCCTTGGGAAGTCATCAACTTGCCCTTCCACTTCACCTTGTATCCTGAAACATATATATTTTTGTCCTAGAATTATTATGGAGTAACGTGTGCATGACTGGCACCTCCTTAATACTCCATGATAATTATTAGGGATTTTATAATCTAGCCTACAAATATTTTACATTTAGATGGGGCGAACCATAATCCTGCATAGATTAAACTTGGGAAAGGCAGCCACATGCTGTGCTTGCTGTCCGTGGCCCCTGCAGTGGCTATGCTTCAGTCCCCGTTTCTTCCAGTTGGCGGCCTCCTCGAGGACTTCCTCCGCTCTGCGAGGTATGATTCCCCCCTCAGGCTCTCCTTTCAGCAGGGCACTGTTGCAGATGCACGGCTTTCTCATCTGTCTGCCCATTTGGATTTCCTTCTTGTGTTCTAAATTTTTTGGATAACAGGCCAGGCTGCAACAAGGGTCTTAGTTTCGTAAGATAAGTGTCATTGTCTCCTGGGCTTACAAAGCACAGAGAAGTTTAGAAAAATTTAAACAAAGAAATTTAAGTTGTTAGTGCCCTTACATGGATAAATCTACCAAAATTGTTAGGATTACCAATCCCCCTGACTCCTGGGTTTTTGGTCCTCCCCTGCCCTCCCCTCCCCTGCCCTCCCCTCCCCTGCCCTCCCCTCCCCTGCCCTCCCCTCCCTTCCCCTCTCCTCTCCTTTCTTTTGCTGGTTCAGCCCAATCCAACGTGGATGTCCTTTCTTCACAGTTTCCTCCTGGAGTAGGATGACATGGGTTGGATTTGAGAGTCCACAATTTACTGTTTCTCCCCTTGATAGAAAGAGGAGGGTAAGGGGAATAGATTTGGGAGGTGAAATCTCAAGCAGCTGCGGCCATCAGGAAGGAGGACCAACTTGGCCCACAGCTGACTGCCGTGTTCTTTGGAGAGCTTCAGCCTGTGCTCTGAGCAGGGTTAGAGACGGCATCGGGGGCCTGGCAGCCTGTGGGCTCCTCCGCCAGTCAAGCACCGAGACGAGTATTCTGGTGAGGCTTCAGCCAGCTCCCGGGGGCTGTGCTACTCTTCAGTTCCAAACTACGCCTCTTTAAATGCATCTTAAGTGTGTGACTGGTGCAGTTTGATTGCTGCTTTCTGCCTGTATTTTATTTTGGGAATTCTTAAACGCCACTTAGCTTAGGTTAAATATATCTAATGGGACAGAACTGGTGTCTTGAGAAGTGGACGACCAGAGGACACAGCCGCAGGAATGGGCCGGTGCTGGGCGGAGTTCTTACCTTCCGGCGTTCGGCACGGAACTCAGCGCCCAGCTCGTCCCAGGCAAGCGCTGTGCTGCTGCGCTCGGCTCCCAAGCCAGGAAGTGAGCTCTTCCGGTTTCCTCTCCGTGCATTCGCGGGCGCCCAGGTGCCCAGCACATGCGCCGTCTGGTCTACAGCATGTGCCATGAAGCGTTTACTTCTAAGTCCTCTTTTGCTTCTCATGGCTTTTCAGTGCTCTCTTCACATTTTCCACTCTAAGGAATTGTATAATGTAGTCATGCACCCTTTCATTCTTTCTCCCTATTATCTTCTTCTTTTTGAACCAAAGGACATGGATGCATGGTTGACACAGAGACATTTAGATGCATGTTTCAGAGTCAGATTCCCCACCTCCAATTGAGTAGTAACCACATTCACAAATGTATTCAATTAATAATATAAATATCGAAACCCAGTACGCTCTCTGGAGTTCCAAAATCCATAGGGCAAGGGCATGCTCTCCTGCCCTTGTTTCTAATTTGCAGATGAAAACGATCTGGTGAGTAGCATTTTGCATGGAAAATAATCCCAGGGAACGTCCCCAGTGAGCCCACGGCGCACATTTCCATAAATTTGCTCCCTCGAGAGCACAGGTACATTTAATTTCTCCCAACTGTTCCCTAAATGAAGAACAGCACGAGGAACACACCGAGAATGAAAAACTCACGCGTGTGGCCAGTGTGTGGCCACTGATCTTTCCTGACATTTACTTTCGGTCACGAGCAT
>PVKN010031513.1:0-12471 GCA_004027915.1 Capromys pilorides | reverse complement strand
TTCATGCTTATATCTCGTAAACAACTAATTTGAAGACAACATTATGCAATGTAATAACCACTGTTGAATTCCTATTATTTTGTTTGGTGAAATTCTGTATTATTTCTAATGTTTTTTTACTGTTTTTTAGTTTCTTTGAAAAAGAAAGAGAGAGAGAGAGAGAGAGAGAGAGAGAGATGATATGAGCTTCAAAACAATGAAACCTAAGTCCAGAAAATATGCTGTCGGTACTGTGGAAGGATTCAGCCCCACGGCTCTGGAATGCCAGTTCCCTTCGTTCACAGCATCGCTCATGACCCTTGTCCTTCTGAAGCTGTGTCCCCAAATGCATGATCTAGGTGTCGTCATTAGGCTGCAGAGCCATGAGCATATCCAAGTGGCACACGCCATTACAGTTGAGGTTGAGAGGAGATCTTTGCATTAATGCTAATCCAAGCCTGAAAAGATTTCAAAATACGCTCATCTAATATTAAATTTATATGATAAATCTTACATGACCAATCTGGAAGACACTGGAAATGGCATTAGCCAGAATAATTAGAATGATGAAATTAGGTAACAAAATGAATGGTACAGTGAAACTCTTCAAAGAGTCAAAGACTTGCTAAATAATTTCATCTCTCTGGCCTCAACTGCTTTCATTTATAAAATGAGTTTTACACACAATTACTAAAGTACTTCCTAGCCCCCAAATATTCCTTGAATAATTCACTATAAGGTAGATCCCAACAGATACCTTAAAAATCCATTGGGATGTGGAATGGCAACTCGGGAATAGGGCAAATGGGCCTGCTTAGAACTCCTTGGGGGTAAATGGCCAGGGGAGGGAAGTGGAAGCCTGACAGACACCATGGCTAAGCCTGGGCCTGTGAGGCGTTTCCATCATAACCAGCCATTTGCTCTCCACCTCCCCTTCAATACAATGCCCAGCTGAAATACCCGCTATTTCCCTGGCTGATTCTTTTTTTCTTTTCCTTGACTCAAGTTTAATTTTCTAAAGGTTAAAAAGCAGAAAGAAAGAAAAAACAGAGAAAGAGAGGGCCATGTTCAAAAACCTATAGAATTAAAGACACCTATGGAGTCCTCAGAGAGCTGATGGATTGAGGCATTTACATTAGCACTTGCCTCCGCAGACTGGTCTGTTTATTGGTTGCTATGCAGATGGTGATAAAATATAATATCTTTTTGGGTGGAGTCAAAAATTATACTGCACCCTTATAGCACATCTGTGAATCCTGGCCTTTTGAACAAATGGCTGCAGCTCACTGGGCCTCTGTGCTGTCAGAAGTTGCTTCCCAAATACCAACTTTGAACCAAGCCCTGCCATATGGGCGCACAGGATCAATGAAAAATGATGTCTGAGGGGCCCCAGAGCATGAGAAGATCTGGCAGAATGTGACAGGTTTTATCCCAGCTGCTGAAGAGAAATGCACTGGGACTAGAAAGCCCAAGGAGGTGCACACCTTCAGAACGTGTCTGAGGATCAAAATACACCACCAGATCCTTGAGAGGGCCCCTGGTGACCGTGTGAACCTTGGCATTGGTATCGTGAGAGGCTGGCTCGTCTCTGGCACCTAACGTCGGACACATTGACAGCAACCAGGTTGATGGAAGAGGAAAGAATCTGTTTTGCAGTAAGGAAAAAAAAACAGTTCTCCGATTTCTGAAACCATTTGAAATCATGCCAGAGAAATACTTGATTTCAGCATTGTTAAGCTCTTTGTGATGATGCAGCATGTGGTGTCCCCCACATGCGATGATGTATTTCAGAGCCAGAGTTTTCTCAATATGTTCCAAGCCTGCAGGCTCCCGATCCTTTTTCAAATTACCAAGATGATAGTATCCCAGGGAGAGTTGTGATTAGTCTAAACTCTCCACAGCTGTGAGAGATGAATGTACAAATTCCAATAAAGATTCTGCGTGTTCTGGACTGAATTTACCTACATGACATTGAGGCCTAACTGAGAGACCGCGCTTAGAAGAACTGGAGCTGCTGCGATGCTATTCCAGGTCTTCCACAGCATCAGGTGCTAGGAGGCTTGGCACTGCTCCAGGAGGATGTCTCCCTCACACCAGTGCCACTGCCCAGCCCTAAGAATTTGCTTAGCAGGCCTGCGATGTGTGGGGAGAACAGCGGGGCAGGGAAACTTAAACCAAAGGGCATGGGAATTTAAAGAGGCCTTGTAATTCATTTTGCAAATAGCCAAGAGGGTTATAAAACACCCAGTATCTGAAAGGGTTGGTCTAGAGCTACAGGGGAAAGCAGAACCAGCTATACCACCACCTGTACTGAATTTCCAACTGGTGGTCAACTTGTTACGCCCAGCTGAACTGAACTAGCGGGGTGCTCTGGTGATCCGTGTGGGAGGCTCACCTGAGGACTGTTGCCAGCAGCATAACAGGCAGAGCTGGAGAAGCTGCTGAGAGGCTGTGAGGGAAGCTGCTGGAGGACCTGATCATGCTGGCTTTCCTGACAAAATTGGCTGTTGTTGCTAATGACTGTTCATTTTGGGGGAGCTCTGGTCCTTATCTGGAGCATCGCTTCCTGGCTACAGAGGGTATTATGGTTGGTGTCTAGTTGTCCCCCACAAAGTGTCATGTAAGTCATGGGGCAGACCCAGTTCTGGGAGCAATGAGTGGCTTCAAGGGCGGGGCCAGAGGACCAGGGTGGGGCTTGAGGGGCAGGGCCAGAGAGGCCAAACCGTTTAACTGGCAGTATGCACTCTGCCCCTTACCCCCTCAGTCTCTGGTCTCTCTGAGGTGTGGAGCCCATCATCCTGGACACAGCAGTGCCCAGCCTCTCCTCCAGACCCTGTAGCACCATACAGGGTGTCTGTGATTGAGGCCGCCTCAGGCAGAGAGGAGATGTTTGGAGAAGACAGAGGCACTGACCCTCTCTCCTGAGCAAGTAAGGCTCCAAGGTCTTGCTACGTAATTCAGGCTGTTTTAAACTATGAAACCTCCAGTAACTGTGAGCTAAATAAACCTTTCTTTCCCTCATTTTGAGTGTCGAGCATTTGTCCCAGCAATGAGAGAAGAGTGACTAAGACAGAAGGGAAGATGGTGCACTGCTCAGCCTTGTGGAGAAACTTGTCACGTTGGCTTTCCTGATGGGAACGAAACTTTCCTCATTGTCAGAAGAGCTCCAGACTTCACGATTGCTGAGGATGGCTGTGGAACCTTTGGGGGTGCTCTGGTGCTGACCTTGAGCACTGCTTCCTGGCTCCGGTTCAGATCCCTCAGCCTGCTAGCTCAGATCCTTCGTCCCACTGGCATAGACGTTCTGGCTTCCACCACTGACTGACCTCTCAGCCTTTCCAGCACAGATCCCTGAAGCAGGCCTGCATGAGACTTTGTCATGGGTTCTAGGCCTCCAGTTGGACTTGTGGGAGGCGTTGTTATGAGCTCTAGGTTTTCAGCTGGACTCATTCGGGATATCAGGATCCAGGCCCTCAGCTGGAGTCTTTGGTCTTCTAGTGTGTGGACAGATTTCCTGCAGTCCTTGTATATGATTCTTTGGGTGATTTACCAGAGAACAGTATTATAAAATATGTCCTATATTGTACTGTTTCCCTTGTAAAACCCCAAACCACGACACCACCTCTACTTCATTTATTAAAAAGGTTCGGAGCATTTTTCAGTTACCTGGAAAAGCACACAAGGCTTTGTTTTCTTAATTTGGACACCTTTTCTGTAAAATACTTCCTTGGCATCTCCTGTTTTCATCCCTGAGACACAATATCCAACACCCACAATTCCAAGGAGCAAAGGCTTATTATGACTCAAAGCTGGTGGAGATTTCAGTACACAGCCAACTGGCAGCAAGGCAGGGTGGGATGGCGGAGGGGACTTGCAGAGGAGAATTGGCGCACAGCCTTGCAGTCGAGAAGCCCAGCGTAGATCACTGGAGGAGGGAAGGAGGGGATTCCCCTAGTGAGCCCCTCCACCAAGCTGGTTGGCTCAGGCAAATTCCCAGATAAGGATCACACCCCTATGATGCAATCACTGCTCCAAAGCCCCGCCTATGAGCAAATGGGGCTTTGGGGGAACTCCTAGATAGAAATCAAGATGCTTGGAGTGCCTGCCTGGCAAGCGCAAGGTCCTGAGTTCAATTCCTGGTTCCAAAAAAAAACAGAAGATGCTTGCAATACTAAGTTCTCTATGTTAGTAATACTATGCTTCTTTTACGTATTTAATTGTATCTGAAAGTGCTCACGAGTTCTTTTTTCTGAAACATCTGATGTTTAGCATACTTTCTAAGGCTGAGAAAGTCTCAAGGAACAAGAATTCACAAAGTGTGTAAACATATTAACAATTACAGAGATTAAAAAAAGATTGTTGGCGCTGGGGAGGTAGCTCCATGGCACAAGTGCCTGCCTGGCAAGTGCAAGGTTGTGAGTTCGAACCCCAGTGGCCGCCCCCCCAAAAAAAGATCATTCACTCTGAGAAATGTACCACAAATTTTTAAAAATTATCTTCCAATATGACTTGCGTGAACAGAGTAGAATCTTGGAAAGCCATGCCTACATTCATCTTGCAACTCCACCTCCGTAATTTGGAGTCCACTGAAGTGCTCCCAGGTATATCTCCTGCTATCTGGAGATTTTAATAATATGTTAATCGTTTGAGTGTTTATCACACAGCCGTACACATCCTCATCAACTTCTGTGATATGTGGCATTTCTCCTTGTGGACACTGAACTTGACCATTTGCCTCTGAGGCAAGTCAAAAGATCAGGAGCTGCACTGATGAGCTGAAAGCTGTATACAAATTCTCAGAATTCCAATCTGAATAATCTACACACAGGCTTTTATTAACACAGACGGAAGAGTGACCAAGCTAAAATGTTTTCATAATATTCACAAACAAAACACAGAGAACCAGAAGCATTGCCTCTTGTATTTTTCCCCAATTACTCATTGCAAACTTAACTGCTAAGAGGTTCTCTGAGCTTACCTGTCACCTCAGATATCTTTTTTTCTAGAGAAAAATCAAATTAGTAATGTAAGCCTGTCCAAAGGGATAGTAATAATGCATTATTTGCCTAGAATCAAGCTGCAAACAGTTTTTCTCAAGCTTCTTTGTTCTGGTTTTCTGCTGGAGACCAGTTCCAGGTATAATCACATGGCAAGGCTCCTTGGAAAAAATTTTCTATTGATGAACGGATAAACCAGGATTCTAATAGTTAAAAGAAAGGTGCAGGGGGTACAACCAGAGCAACCTCACAGGAAAGGGAATTATTGCATTCCTGAGAATATTCAAAATAGATTCAATCATAGTATTAGTGGTGTGCTAATAAATGATAACTCAGGGTTAAAAGCCATGCTTTGTGGCATATGCAATTTCCCTGGTATAAATGCATCCACTATGGCCAATACTAAACTTTCCAAGCAACATCACTAAAGGAAGGTAAGATACACAACAGCAACCTACTGTATAGAATTTCCCAATACAGTAGATGTAAATAACCTCAACAGCACAGAATGTCACGCCTTTTTAGTTTTTAACATAATGTAATTGTAAATTTTAATTTAAGTTTATTAATAGTTACATTTAATAGCTGGCTCCCCAAATTCATCAGAAGTTGAAGGTGGGTTCCCATGAGTAGGAACCATAAGCTCTCGCATGCCCTGCATGCTTCTCTTCTAGGACATTAAAGTTATTCTGAATAAACAACAAACCGAATAAATCAAACTGGTAATAGACATCTGGATAAACCCTCCTCAGAGTTTCCAAGAATGGTAACCTCTTTGTTAGTCTCTCTTTAGAAATAAATACTACTCTAAGCACAAGGCAGACCGTGGAGTTTTTATACCAATACCATTATTGAGTAACTTAGATCTGTGTCTTGCGTACACGTTTACAAAGTAGTGTTTTCAACGGCACAATGGGGCCGTCTTGCCCTGCACAGTACATTGAAATCGGCAGGTAGCAGCAGTATTTCAATTCCCAATAGGTAAAAAGAAGTCCTGGGAGCTGTTCCTTCAAGATAGTCAAAGGGGCGCGCTGATCTTCGGCCCCAGAGTTAACCACGGCCCCTCCAGCAACCGCTCCAACCCTGTGCAAACAGGTAGGTAGGTGCACCGAGGTGCTCCCGCGCATGCGGTCTCCCGTCTCCTTCTCCTCTCCCTTCCTCCCTTCACTCCCGGAATTCGACTAGAACTCTTTTCTTCTGACGGAACAGGAGCTCGGGTATGTTCTAAGAGTTCTTTGAAAAACCAAAACTATTAAGAGCCATAACATTGGAACGTGCCCTTATCAGACTAAACAGCCAAACAATGTCCTTCTTCCAGATGCATAAGTATTTTACTGCAGCTGACGCTTCTGCAAAGAGTCTACATAGAACGTTCCTGCCGAAATTAACATCAGCAGTAGTCGTGGCCGAGTGGTTAAGGCGATGGACTAGAAATCCATTGGGGTCTCCCCGCGCAGGTTCGAATCCTGCCGACTACGTGGGCTTTAGTTTTGCTCGGCGCTTTTACAACGCATTATCCTCATCTTTAGCAAATAGCCTAAGTCATTTAAGAATGAACAGCCGACCTAATTTAAGAAAGGGGACCCAAAACAAGGAGTGGATAAGGGAACGAGGAAGACTGTTTGTGATCACAGCCAGGACTCGGGAAAGACACAGGACGAGATATCACTAGAAAAGTGAACAGTCCAAGACCGCCTGACAGCAGGTCGCGGGGCAGGCCGAGAGCCCCAGACTCGCGGACGCACCGAGCCGGACGCCAGCCCTCAGCGGGGCAGCGCGCCCACCCACCCCGCCGCGGAACGGCTCACGCATGCGCGAAATCAGGCGGGCCGGGCGCCGGCGACGGGTCCTGGCGTCGCCCTGGAAACCACCAGGCGCCGCCTCGGCCTGGGGAGCTAGGGAAAGACGTCATGATTCAAGATGGCGAAGGGCCTGGACGAGCTCTTGGATGAAGTCGAATCCAAATTTTTCACACCCGACCCACTGCGAGTGGACGTGGACAAAAGGCCCAGAGACGGCGGCGGCGGAGGCGGCGGAGGCGGCGGCGGGACGACTCAGAGTAACGAATGGAATCGAACCCAAGCGGAAGAGAAGCTCAGGTTACCGAGCGGGCGGGGTGGGCTGTTCCGGCGAAGCCCGCCCCGCGCTCCGCCCCCTGAGGAGAGCTCGGCGCTCCGGCTCCGGCGCCTCGGGCCTCCCAGCCTCGGGCCGTTGCCCTGGGGACGGCGCACGCGCTGGCGCTGTCGCGAGCCTCCCGCCGCCGCCCCGCGAGGCCCCGGATCCGCTCCGGCGAGCCGACCCCGCTGCAGGGCCCGCGTCCCCGCGCGCTCGCCGGGCCCCGAGATACCCAGGCGGAGGCCGCGTTTGGCGGGGCGGCTCTCCCCCCACGAGAGCAGCCCTTTGCCTCTGACCTCGTACTTAAGGAAGGAGAGCGGTTGTACGTTCTATTCTGTCGTGACCTGGAAAGAAAGTTCTGTAAATTCGAGAGTCAGATGTCGTTAGATTCAAGGCAGGTTAGCGATTGTGAACGTTATCTGTATTAATTAGTCCACCTAATTCCTTTCTTACCCTGCCTCAATTGAGTTAAGGCAGGGTACCACGTGAAAATTTGAGGGTTTTTTTTTTTTTTGGGCGGGGGGTTGCTTTCAAACAAGATCTCTCTGGATTGCCCAGGCTAGCCATAAACTTGGCCTTAGGCGACCCTCTTGCCTTCCGTCTCCCTCTTGCAGAGACTACAGGCACACGTTTTGGCTTTGGTTTTTGACCCCAATAACACCACTTTTCAGATTTACTAGCGTTTTTTTTCCTCCATGTAGTCATTAATAAGACCTACTAGCTCACCTCCTTATTCCCCCCTCAGTTTCAAAAAACCAAAATGTCTACGTCTTGTCCTTCAAAACTTGACCAAGGAGGCTCAGCAGTAACTTGCTAGAATGTTTTGGAAGTGCTTCTTGCCTAGAATATTTGGGAAAGGCTTGTGACTTTGTTTTGAATCTATCCAAAAAATTACATTCTTTTTAGCTTACAATTCCATTAGTAGTTTGGTGTGCGTGCGTGCGTGCGTGGATCTCCCAGATCCAATTCTGCTGCTACCTAGTTCACCAGATTTACTTTCCACACAAGAGGTAAAAACATGCAATTTAAAGACTGGCATTTGTTTATAAAAATTCACCTCAGAAGATAAAAATATTGAAAAGACTCGAGTTTAAAAACAAACTCTAAAAAACATTAGTTGAGTGCTGAGCAGCATTTAAAAAAATAGAATTAAGATGACTACTTTGAATAGGCCAACTCCTGTTTGGCTAAATGTTTATGACAGTGTCAGTCTCCTTAATTTATGTCTTATTATCTTGTATTCCAGCACATCTGCTTGGCTCTTAGTATCTTACAGCAGTGCTGTTTTGCAATTTGTTTTGTTTTTCTAGGGAATGGAAGAAATTTATTGGAGCTTTCCAGAGCTTGTTCATATGAAGAGAATTAGCGTGCAGAGAAGTGGGAGCTGTTACGGCAGGCAGCTCAGATGGAAAGGACTAAAGTACTGCTGCTTATGAGGATCCTCTCGCAACACAGAGTTTTTCATGCCTACTTTTACCCTTCTAAAAAATCTCTGTTAAAAAATAAAAGCCACCAGGTTTAGTGGCACACACTTGTAATCCCAGCACTAAGGAGGCAGAGGATTTTGAGTTCAGGACCAATTTGAGTTACATAGCAACACCCTATCTCATAAAAGCCGGTGCCCAAAGTCCTACCGCCAAGTCTACCAGGACATAGTAGATCTAAATTTAACCTTAGTTAAATGCTGCTCTTTTGTATTATGATTACTGTAGTGAAGTTGAGGCAAATGTAGACACCATGGAGTTGTGTGACCTAATAAAAGATTAGAGTCTCACATTAAAATTTGGATCTCTGATAGTACTAATGAGGTTGGTGGAGTGCGTCTATCTGATTCTTGAAATTGTGGAATTTCATGAAAGAGGAGAGCTCAGACAACACATCCTCAAAACCAGAGGAAGAGAGACCTTCCAACAATTACCACATGCTTCTGAAAAGTTAAAACGGATTGGAACTGAGAAAGACCACAGTGCAGTGATTTGAGCAGTAGGGACCTTTCGGGGAAGAGTTGCACTATGTGGTGAGGTGTAGAGGCCAGGAGTGGAATATTCTTGGAGGTACTCTTAAGTACTCACCTCGATATCACTCTTACAGATAAAATATCTGAAGTTGAGAGAGATTAAGTAACTTAAACTAGGACAGTAGCTCTGAGCAGGTAATGATTTTGCCACCCTAAGGGCATTTGGTAACATGCAGACATTTTTAGTTGTTCACAACAAGGCAGATGTTTAGACATTTACATCTAGGTAAGTGTTCCTGGTGTCTGGAGAGTAGTCACAGATGCTATAGAACATCCTGCAACATTCAGCAGCCACAGCCACCCACACACATCCCTCAGGCTGAACAGACCTCCACCAAGGTTACCACCTGATGCTAACTAAGGTCTACTTGTAGGAAATAGAAAAATTGATTGTAGATCATTCTTCAGTTGGTAAGAAAAGGTGGCAGCTTCAAGGGGTTTTTCAAGTGGTTTGTTTTTTTAGGTTCATTTTTGTTTAAGGAAGAAATCTTTGCATATGGTTTGGTTTGTTAAATCTTGAGCATAGTTCCAGGCAAAGCAGGAAGCCAGTGTAGAGAGACAGTAAGAACAAAAGAGGAAATAATGAAAGTGGCAAAGCCTGAGGGCCAGCCAGATGGCTCAGCAGACTAAGGCACCTGCTTAGACAGAGCCGGATTCAATCCTGGCGAGCCCTGCCAGGCCCGCCCGTGGGTCACATTGAGATGGCAGTTGAGACTGGGTGTGGTGGCAGCGCCTGTAATCCCAGCACTTGGGAGGCTGAAAGCAGAAGGGTCACTATGAGTCTGATCTACTTAATGAGACCCTGTAGATCCTGTCCTAAAGACATTAAAAAAAAAAAAAAGAAAGTGGCAAAGCCTGGATGTAGACAGCAAAGTATTAGCCATGTCTGGATTATTTGTAAATTTAAGATTAAATTATTCCAAGCAGAAACAGAGAAGGGCAACATTCCTGATGTTAAGAAATTTCAAAGGAAACTTTCCTAAACCTAGAGAGTTTGACCAAAAACACTTGTCTTTTAAAAAGCAAACCATTTAACAGTCCAGTGAAGTTGCTACTTAGCATCTACAGCATATATCCTAAAAAAACAGTTTTATGTAGTATTAGGCATGTAGACTGTCCTAGTTCCAATTCTAAGCCATTCACAATTATTATGACCTTGGGCAAGCTTGTGACTATCAGTGTCTTTTCTTGACCCAAAACTTGGAATAATAAAAATAGCCTTATGTAAAACCTTAGTCAGCAGACTAAGAGTCTGCTTTGGCATGTGCAGGGACCAGGGTTGGATTTCTGGTCCCATATGCCACACCAGTCCTGCCCCCAGGGCACACTGAGCCGGGGCACCCAAATCCAGGCGTGATGGCACATGCCTGTAATCTCAGTGCTAGGAGGATCACTTTGAGTCCAAGCTTCTAGTGAGACCCTGTACCAAATACTTAAGTGAAAATAATAATAATAATACCTTAGAACAGTGCCTGCCTGGGAACCAGTAAACATTCAGTTAGTGTTTGCTTTTGTTACGCTTGTTTTTTGAGACAGACGTGCTGTGTAATTCAGACTTGAGCTCACTATGTAGCCTAGGCTGGCCTCTCCTGCCTCCGCCTCCTAAGCTGCGAGATTATAGACATGTGTCACCATGCACAGCCAGGGTTTGTGTTTAAATAGAGGTTCTGTGCAAGAACCCTTTGTTTCAACAAGCCAGTGATGTTTTTGCTGTGAACATAAAGAGATGGTTGACCTGTTCCAACATTTGGCGCTTCTTTCTCTGGTCATTTGAGTATATAACCTTTGGCTCTTCTAATAAAGAGATATGATTAAAATGTTTCACGTAACTTAGAAGCAATTTCAGTTTTCTTTCGAATATAATGTATGAGTTTATGTCTTATTTTCAAGCATACAGTAGTAGAGAATATATACGAATTTGAACTGACAAATTGCCTTCGGAAGAATTCTTACTTAAACATGTTTATGGGGGCTGGGAGATAGCTCTGTGGCACAAGTGCCTGCCTAGCAAGTGCAAGGTCATGAGTTCTAACCCCAGTCCCACAAAAAAAAAAAAAAAAAAAGTTTGTCCTTTTATCACGGCTAGTGGTAGACTTTCAACAAAACATTTCCCATACTTTCTACTTGCAAGGTTTCTGTATGTGTGTGTGTTTTCTTTTCAGATCAACAGAAACCTTTAAAAAAGAAGATGATCTTGATAGTCTGATTAATGAAATATTTGAAGAACCCAGCTTTCACTGGAAACCTCATGTAAGTGAAGTGTTACAGTGTGCAGTAACACATGCCTTGTCCCAAGGCAAGGAGAGTAGCCTTGCAGTTTAGAGAAGGCACAGTAGCACCCTGCAATTCTCTGACTTTTAAGAAAGTTGCTTAAGTTATTATGCTCAGAGTTGTAGAGGAGGGCCAGGTGAGGTTTCACATGCCTGTAATCCCAGCATTGGGAGGCCGAGGCTGTCTCAGCCTCCTAGATCATTGCAAGTTCAAGACCAACCTGGGCTACCAAGTGAGCTCAAGGACAGCCTGAACTGCATAGTGCGAACCTGTTTCAGAAAGACCAAACCAAAGAGAGTTGTAAAGAAATTAAAAATACTTAGAATTCTCCATGTGTTTCTCTGTCCCTTTCTCAGTTAAGAACAGAAGATTGGAAAAACTGTTAATGTAAAAATCAATTCACAGATCAAGTTGGTCACTTGTATTTATTTGTAGGCACTAAAAAGACCTTTCTACAAGAACAAAAGCAGCTTTTGTTACAGGAATGTGTTAAGCATCTCAGACAGGATATTACCGCAGTTATCTTAGGAGCTGGTGACTAACTCATTAATATATTAATCTTTTAAATGTTTCTCTATTTTAACTTTATAAGAAAAATTCATAAAATAGCCAGATGTGGTGGCCCATGCCTGTAATCCCAGCTATTCAGAAAGCTCAGGCAAGAAGATGACAAGTTTGAGGTGACAACCTGAACAACTCAGGTTTTTTTTTTGTTTGTTTGTTTGTTTGTTTTAGACAGGGTCTCACCATGTAGTTCAGGCTGGCCTCAAACTTGTGGTGATCTGCCTCAGCCTCCCAAGCACTATGATTACAAGCATGCACCACTACAATCAGCCCCCAGAATTTTTTAGAAATGAAAGGCCCTGGGTTCAATCCCAAGGAAGTTTTTAAAATAATAAAGCAGCCACCTATATACTAAACTTATAACGCCAAACCTATCTTAATGTTCTGCTGTATCTGTTTCTCTAGGGTCTTTTTTTTTTTCTAAAGAAATACAAATTAGAGATAGTTTATGACCTCTACAAATCCTGCTATCTCCTTTCCCATAAGTAACTACCATCCTTTATAATATACTAGACAGATAGTGTTTAA
>PVKN010031512.1:0-12473 GCA_004027915.1 Capromys pilorides | reverse complement strand
AGAGAGAGAGAGAGACTAAATGTATTCCAGGTTAGAAGATACTGAAACAGGAAAAGCACAAGAACAGAGTTGAAGCAGGTGACACTGTTCCCCAATATACTAGAGCACTGGGTGAAAGCAGAATTTGTTCTGCAATCACCCATTCCCTCAACTTTAATTACTAAAATCATCATCAAACTCCAGAACGATTCTTAAAGGAGCGTTGCTTTATATTTTAAAGAACATAAAAATTCATTTAGTTTGGGTGTTGTGTCAGTATAAGCTAAAAAATGCCTTAAAGTTTCCTCTGAAACATACCACAATTTGTGGGAGGTCCAGGCAGGCAGGGAAAATGCTGAAGTTCCCAGGAAGAGAGCTTATTAAAAAGCAGAGTGTCTTCAAAAGACTGTTTTGGATCCATGTTCTTCCCAACACGACAAAGTAACAGAGGCTGTCCCTATCCAGTGTCCCTACTGATTAGCTCTCTTGTCATCAGAGAAGCCTACAAGAAGTCACCTTTCCTGGCTAAAATGCAGGAATGGCCAATGGATTTAGCTGGCCTTGGCCCCAACCAGAATCCAGCTCTGCTGTCCTACTCTTGAAGTGACTGAGAATGCAGGTGGGTAAAGGGTAAGTGGTAAATAAAACTTGTATTGTACAATTCAGAGTCAAGCACAATTCAGAGTCAAGCACAATATACAGTAAGTCACTTGATGCTGACCAGGAGTTGAGGCAAGTGCTACACAGCCGAGAGATATGATACAGAGACACTATGGTGCTTGCTACCTTCCTACAGGCATGCAGGGAGATGGAAGAGGAGGGATGGTGAGGGAGTCTGTTGAGCCAGATGCTAAGCCTGGTTGACACCCACGAGTTTTGCGGGTCTGCTTGTTGTTGTTCTTGCTGTTGTTTTCACTATTATTTACGGGACCCTTCCTGCATTTCAGGAATTACACAAGACATTTACATGACTTGTCTCAGGAAGTCTTCATTGCAATCCTTCAGGCCAGTATTGCAATTTTTAGAATTTGATAAATGAAGAGGCAAAGGCATAGAGAGGGTGAGTTACTTAGTGGGGGTCCTGCAGCTAATCCGGAAAAGACAACAGGCCCGAACCCAAGCAGTTTGACTGCAGGACCCAGATTCATCACAACTACGTATGGTCTTGGTGCACTGGGTCTGAATCCAAATTCTGGGAAGACATGAGACACACCATACTGAGCAATGAAGTACATACACACACACACACACACACACACACACACGTGCACAGTACTCATACAGTGAGTAGGATCTCAGTTTGCAGTAAGTATCTTGGAAATTCGGGAGATAGTAACTATCTGTAAGGCTGGCAAGATGGCTCAGCAGACTAAGCACCCACTTAGGCAAGCACGGGACAGGGCACTACATCCCTGTCCCCAGCACTACATGCCGTGCCGGCCCTGCTCCCAGGCACGCTGAGCCTGTAATTCCAGCACTGGGAAGGCTGAAAACTGGAAGATCACTATGAGTCTGAGCTGCATAGTGAGACCCTGTACCAAATACATTAAAAAATAATAACTAGTCATATCACAAAGTGACCAAGAAATCCTGTTACCCTCATTAAAATGATTTGAGTAAAACCATCTAGATCAGTGGATCCCAATATTCAGTATAATGAGGATGGATTAACTTATTGAGTGCAGTTATTTTCGATTCATAAGTCAGACAAACTAGGTGAGGGAACTATGAGTCTTACAATTACTAGCTACTTATTTTGCTAAATAAAACAATTGTTAATGACTATTTGCCACTATCATTTTATAACAAGATATGGTATAATTTTAAATTTGTGGAAATCTACCTATACTGTAATTATTTTACACTATGTGTCATGGAAAAGTGAATAGGAGGTTAAAGGTCACTCCTGCTTGGACACTGGCGTTTGGGACCTTTGTCTTGGTTCCACATAGTCTCTGACATTTACTGAGCATCTACTATTTGCTCAGAGTATCATATGCATTACCTTGAGTCCTAGCAGTTTTATAAAGCATATACTATTACCCCTATTTAAGACATTAGAATTTTGGGTTTCAGAGAGCCTAATTAAGCCTAGTTGAAGGGTGCTACACAAATACAAAACATTTCAACTTCAAAGCATGTGTTGTTTCTCTTGCATGTGTCACAAACCTGAAATTGGTTTCTGTAAAGAGTTTCTACCTTATTACATCAACAGGTTTATAATCTTCATTCTGCTTTGTCCTGAATGTATGATGAATATTTTAAAAACAATAATAAACGTGTTTTACTCATGTACTTCCACAGACATTCAGATGCTTTTCTAAATCCATAATGTAGATGGGAAAACAAAATATGTTTTTTGTTCTGGTTTGGTTTTGTCAAGTTTAAGGGTTTTGGGGGGTCAAGTGGTGGGATTTGTTTTTTCTAGACACAGGATCATGCTAAGCTGTCCGGGCTGACCTTAAACTTGCGCACCTTGTGCCTCCACTCTCCACGTAGCTGGAGTTCCCGGTGGGCACCGATTCACCCATTTGAGGAAAGTGAGATTGTTTGTTCCCTGCCTTGCCACCAGGAAGCTGTCTCACCTCCTGCTGGAAGCTGATCTGAGGTCTGATGCACTACATGCTTCCAAGAGAAGAGAGGTGGCCCTGGAAATGAGGGCTTCAGATGTACAAAAGTGCCTAGGATGGGGGAGTGACCCAGCTGCCTCTACTTAAATCCTTCCCAGCACAGCCACTTTATCTTGAAACATTCTGCTGACAGACACCTGGCTATTGGTGTACAACAGAGGAGAAATTAGAGACCTGCTAATTTCACTTTTGTAACATTTCATAGACAGTGAGACTGAGACCCAGAGGGGCTGGCAGACAGTGCTGTCACCCAGGCAGCCAGCCCAGTGATAAGACTGGAAGCTGAGAGTCATACGTGCCCAAGCTGGGAGCACTAGCCCCTGCGTGCTAGGACCCCATGCTAGGTGTGCTGCCACTTGCTGTGAAGCAGGCAGGCTTTCCAGAGACTGGGATGGGAAGGCTTTAAGATACAGCACTTGTAGGATGGTTATTACCTCCAGGGCACAATTCTCAGGATGGAAAGAAAATGCGTCCCCTTCATGCAACGAACATGGGCATTAAATGTGTATAAAATTTTGGCTAGCATATATTTTTTCATTTGAAGACACTCAGAAACAGACTCTTAAGATATTGAAAGATAATAAACTAGAGAACTACAATTAATATAATTTATTAGTCTTTCATGGCTTAAATTTTAGGATACCATTTAATCATTTTAATGAGATTACCATTAAAAACATTAACTATAAGTCTATTAAATACACAGAAGTTCTGCTTAATGAAGTTGGGCACTTAGCTGAATGGACCTTGTCAGTCAGTCATGACAGTAAAATGTCAGCCAGGATTCTTGCAAGTGCTTCCCTGTAGATGCAGTTTTCTTCTATCACCTATAATAACACACATCTCCCTGCCCACAGACAAGCTCTGGTCCTAACTGAGCCAACTAAGAAGAACCCTGAATCCACTGCTGTGTGGCAAGCTTCTTCTCCCCTTCAGCAGGGATTTTGTTCTGGAAGACAGTCCCACTAGATTCCTCTGGGACACTGACATACCTCTAACCATGCGTGTGGATTCTTAAAGGGCCTTGTGAAAGGCAGATGCAGGCTCTCCCAGCATAGCACAGGCACTGAGACTCTACAGCAAGGCTCCCAACAAGGCCCAGTGCTGCTGGCACACAGGCACTCAGAGTAGCAGAGACCTAGGAAGTGGCTTCGAACTGAGCGCGGCAGTCCAGAGCCAGGCCAGCCAGGTAGGCCACACGCTGGTGGGCGCTGGCCACACCCTGGTGAGCTAAAGAGAGAAATGACTCATGTTCAGCTAGAATGTGAGAAGAGTTTAAACACGAGAATGAAAAGTAAAAGGCAAGGAATACACAAAGAAAGAAAAAAGAAATGAGAAGTTGGAAGGGGCAACATATTTTGGAGTAGTCTGTCTTTACATGACAGCATGTGTAAGTTGCTGTTCTGTCCCTCCCCCTTTCTCTAGTACTTTAAAACTTCTACTTATTTGATTTCAAAACAATGCATTTCTAAAATTCTGTATCTAAGTATTGACATGTCATGAGCAGTTATATAGGGTTCTCTCCCCAAGGCCCTGACAATAAGAAAAATCACTACTACTAATCTGCATCAAAGGATAAAATTTTAACTAACTGAGTCTAAAGATCAAATTGGTTTTTGTTAGTGATTTTATAAGATGGGATCTGGGGAGACTCCGCAAAGTGCTCTCTTGGGCATGGCAGAACCATGGGTTTCTACGTAACTGATGGAGAGGATAAGGAGTAGGAACCGCAAGAACATGAAGTGGGTTGGGTAACAGAAGGCGACATTGGTCACCTTACTCCTAGGATTCAAACAGAGGGAACTTCCCATCATGCCGCTCAGGGTGACCAGGCCCTTTTTAATTAACTGCTATGAATTAGGGCTTTAGCATATTTAGGAATTTTTCTGCTTTTTTCAAGTTTTAGTTAATTATGTGGCACTTAGCACATGGGGTCCATTCTGGTCTGATCTACCGGGTCCTGGTCTAGGATCCCAGTCAAAAGCAATGGCTTCTTATCATTTTGTGTAACTCCTGCTTTGGGGTACCTGGTATGGACAGACCTGTGTCCAGGAGAGGGGTGCAGTCATCTGCTCCCATTTGACTTGGAGCAGTAGAGGTGCCTCTGGGGGCGCAAACTTCTTATCTTTCTTTCCTGAGCATGAGCAGGCTGTGGAGTTTTTTATTGTGGTGAGCCAGCTAGGGGCTGGATTTGAAGTCACACCCTCCTTTGTGTTCAGCCTTACAGTTAATATAACTTTGGGAAAATTACTAAAACTCTCTGAGCCTCTGCTTGGGTATCTATAACATATGGATGATAACACTGTTTCATCTCATAGGTCTCCCTGAAGAAGTATATGAGATAATAATAGAAAGCATCTGCTACTGCGCTTAGGACAGAATAGGCCCTGAGCAGATGGAGGGTAGTGCTGCTATTTTCATTTTTAAAAGAGAAGTATTACTTTCTTTTAAATGTATGATAAGTAATGGTCTCAACTGAAAATTACATTAAGATTGTAATCCACCATGATTATTATCCATTTTCAAATAATATTTAGAAAGAAACAGAATAAGCCTTAAATATCGTATTCCACAACCTAGCCTAGCCAAAGCTCTCAGAAATTACATGTGGTACACTGACAAGTATGTCTTTAAGCCCACCAGCGCACCATTGCATTCCAGATGACTTGGAATAAATACAGGAGTTAACACCTGCAACTTTGGCTTTTACTAGTTCCCTATAATTTAAGGGGAAAGCTGTGGTCTCCTTTTAGGTGATGAAGGGTATTCACGGTGCAGCCCGACTGCAAGCTGAATCTGCGGTCTGTAATTATTTACATATCAAACACTATGAAATCAGTGTCCACAGCCCCAGTGTCATTCCACTGGCTCCTGCTCATGTCACCTGAAAGAGACGGCCACTCACTTTTAACTTCACAGAGAATTTCACTCTCACAGAAAAGATTGACTTTCAGGCCATCTGGATATCATCAGAAATAAAGATCAGAAAGAATAATCGACCAAGTGTACAGACACTGAAGCAGCCAGTGTGGTGGGTGACAAGAGGCCCATGTATTTTTTTTTTTTTTAGAAAAAAAAAGCAAAACATTTTTGTCATTTGGCTCCCATTCAACTGGAAATATTTTGGGACAAGCACTTAAACTGTGAGGTTGAATTTCATCTTTATGGCGAAAGCAGTGGCCCTTCTGGAAGCCACCGCCTTGACACCCAGACAGTTGACCTCTCCTCCGAGTGGGCCGTCTGTCTGTCTCAGAATGAAGCTGACTGAGGTCAGGGGACTCCAGGGGTCTGAGAAGTGTCTTCTTGCAAACTAGGAGGTGATCAGCCAGGAGGACTGGAAATGCCAGGAGCTGCGCTGCCTGGCTCTGCCCTCCTCCTCCACTGCTTCGGGCAGAGTCTTCTACTGCCCAGATCCTTCTCAACTTTTTCTGCCACTAAATGTAAAGAGGAACTGTTGGAGCTCCTGTACTTTTTGAGGCAGAGCTGGTTAGAACCAATAGGATATAACCAGGGAATGTTGTCAACAGCATGCATAACCCAGAGCACAAACAAACTCCCACCCAGTCTGGTGATGGTGCTGGTGATGCTGAGGGAAGCAGTGCCAAGCCCGGAGCTGCTGAGCTGAAGGATGCCCAGAAATGCTGCCCAGACCGGAAGCATGGAAGGGTGATGTCTAAAGAGGATGTGTTATTTTGTGGTGGGTACCTGAAGGTCACAAAGAAAGGCTTTATGGTCAGCAGTGACTACATGAGTAGTGGGAGTGAGGGTGAGTCTCAGATATTTGACTTGTGATGAAGCTATCTGAGCTTTGAAGGGAGAGACCCTGTAACCTCATCCTAACAAAATATTGAGAAGAATAGCTGTGTGTTTAGGGCCAGGGCATGAGAGAGGTAGCAAAGAAGGAGGTCATTGATATATTGAAGGAGAGGCAAGGCTAGAGATCAAAGATCTCGAGATCAGCAGCAAGAGTTTGGCAAATATTTTGGCCCCAGTCCCTCAAGGTCAGCGAGGACCCAGGACACAAGGGAACTCATGCTGCAACATCCTACAACTCAGTGGCCTGCTCAAGGAGACCATGGGACCACAGAGGAAAGGGATAGATGATGTACAGTGTGCCCAAGGAGATCCACCCAGAAAGAAAACATTTTAGCCTTCCTTTGTCTGGCTCATTTCTTCTGCCTCTGGGTTCCCAAATTGCTTCCCTAGCACAGCCTTTCTATAAAACATCAGGATGCTGCTCGATAGAACCCCTTGACCCCACTGCTCCTATACATTCCTCCTTTCACAAGCTACAACAGGCCCTCTGAAGGGCCCCAGCTTTTTCTTTACCCCACCCAACTCAGCCTTTTACCTACCCTATATACGTCTTTTCAGGGTCAGTGTACGACGGGCATTTTATGACATAAAGAGACCATTTTTTCAGGCAGAAGCCTACCTTTCTAAACAACTATAGACAACATAGTTGGCAGGTGAACCCCATGTCTCCACACACAGCAGCTGCCACACTGTATAACAAATGCACTTGACGTTCATAGTGGATCCTTCTATCGTTATTTCCACCTGTAGCACTCTCAATCCTGCTGCCTTCTGTACCTCCACTGAGGCCCCTCAGTACAGTTGTGTCAAGGTCCTACAGATGACCCTGACTCCCTTTCCTCACATTGATATAAAACTAAAGATCAATACTCCTCCCCTTCAACATGTTCATGGTAAAATCATGGTAAAATGACACAGTCAGATCATAGCCCCCCCTGCTTTTGCTTCCCTTCCTGTGTCCTTTAATCATGATGACATGTACTTATAACATGCTGTCTTTTTAAACTTCTCAAGGTTTCTTCAGTCTCCGATGCAAGCCATCACTAATGATAAACTTCTAGTCCTAGCTGGGACACCTGGCACTAACTTCTACATAAGCATTAATTGTCATCCTGTCAACTCCCCCTACCTCCAAGACAACACCCCAGTTCAGCAGGAAGCAGTCTAAGAGACGTGGTGTTGCCCCTTATATAACAACCAAAAGATGGGAATGATAGGTTCTGGCCCTAGTATGAATTGCTGAATCATTATGGTGGTCATCTAATAGGGCTGAAGCCCTTAAAAAAACAGCTTACCTTCCCAAAGACCACCTCCCCCTCTCCAACTCAGCCCAGGGTGCAGTTTCCTTTCATCTGTCCCACCACCTCAGGGAAGGCCTCAATCAGCTCCTCAGGTATGTCTAAACATCCTCCTCAAGCCCCACCCCTAGCAAAAAGCCATAAAAGCCTCAGCCTCCCTTTGTTCCAATTTAGAGAATTCCTTATCTTCCCCAGTCTCTCTCTGTGTTCTCCAAAAAAATAAACCCTTTCCCCCTACTTCGTTTAAAAAATTGGATGTGCTCACCAGGGTCGCCTGTGGCGCACAAATCCAGGAAAGGAATCTACTCCATTTGGAGAGAGATCAAGAGCAAACTAGACCATGTCTAAGAAATATTAGACCTTGGAGTCTTCCAAGATGTTCCTCCCTCCCTCTGGTATTTATATTGCAGTCTCTGGCTGCCTCAGAAGCTTGGCTGCCTTGAAGAGGAGCAGGAAAGAAGCCGGTCCTCCAGCAGAGTAAGCGAGGCAAAGATTCGGGAGCATCTGTACCTAATTTGGCTTCTCCATCAGGGTCCCACAATGGCATTCTGCTCTCTGAGGCAATTCAAAGATGTGCAGAAGAGTTTGATGAATGAAAACAAGGCAACAACAATTGATTAAAGTCAGCATAGGTATAGTATTTTCTTTTAATAGGCAAACCCATAGCAGAGAGATGGCAAAGTAATAATTATGACAATTGTGATCTACTTTGGAGGTCTTTGCCTTTGTAACTCAGGTAGTCTGGGAAAGAACTCCAGCACTAATTTTTTTCAAAACCTCCACAGACGTAAGTTACAGACTTGACAGCTTGCCAGTGGAAAGAGCCAACTTCCGTTCAAATGCCTATTCAGCTGTTAATTACGTCACATGCCATTCCATGCCAAAGGTGCTTAATCCCTCTAAGATATGGATTGTGTTGTATCTGCGTCACAGAATTATAACAAAGATTAAGTGAATAAGCTTGGGCTTTGCACATCATATACATTAAGTAAACAGTTGACTCATTATTTACCTTGCTAGCTTTCCCCTTTGTCTGACTGAAATAGGTGCCATTAAATTCTCAGAGAGTTGCTAGAGGGTGGCATGAGTGCTCCCCAGCACTCTGGTCACATTGCTCTGAGTTCCTCTCTAAGAGCAGCATACGTGTCACTAACAGTGAACAACTGCATAGAAGGTTTCTTAATTTTGCACATAAGCCACAGTTTTACTAGAATAGATGCGACTGCCAAGGCTTGATATATGGTGCCAAACTGCTTTTCAAAAATGGAACCAACAATAAACACGAATTTTTCAACTGAGCACCTACTTACTATGTTCCAGGCATTGTGCCATTCCTCATCTAAGCTCAAGTGTCCCAGCTGGTGTGATGAGCTCATAGGGGCAGAAGGCAACAGAGAAGGGTTTAGGCAGACTCTGAGTTAAGACAGAGCAGATGCTTTCAAACTCCACCTTGAAAAAACATATGGCTCAGGCTATAGTTTAATTTGGGGTGTTGAAAAATACCCATAAATCTGTCAAGATTTATAACTGAAAAGTATGTAACCCCCGCAATTGCTTACTTGTCTGTAAAATGAGGAGGTCCAACTTAGGTGGCACCTAGAATCTCTTCCAACCCCATGAGTCTGAGAGCGAGTCTGCCTGGCAACCGTCCTCAGGGATGGTGGGATATCCATGAACAAATGCTATAAGATGGCACCTACTTCTTTGCGCTGCATGTTTACAAAGAACTGAACCTAAGAGTGGACTTTATGAAAAGAAAACCAGAAGCCTGTAGTCAAGTTGAAAGATCACCTAAAAATCATCTGATCATCGGAGAACATGGACCATTAGTAGTCCCATGTGATTGGGTATGAATACATCTGCAGTGCAGACTTTAGGCAAATGATCTTTTCAGATCCTGTGAGTGTTGTTTTTCTACAACTTCGGCCACATTAGTAATGCAGGCTTACTGAAACCTTAGGGTTAATCCTACGTGTGAAGGCATGAACATATTGTAATTCTAGGTTCCTCCAAGTTGCCTCTCCATTTACTGGGTGTCAGTTCGTAAGTCTACAGAGCTGGTTTGCAGGCATTTATTTCTTGTTACACGCTCAGTTTCTAGCTTTTTACCTTTGGAGGATAAATCTCCAGAGATTTTAATTCACTAGGCCCCTGATGGGAACAGGAATGCACACTTGTACTAAGAAGCCCAGCTGACTCTATACACGGTGCTCCTGTCTGATGCCGAGGAGCAAGGCTGCACGCGGCTGATGAAGCAGAGGACAGGAAAGTGTCACAGCTTGGCTTGAAGATGGCCTTATTGCCAGTGCTCCAAACAAAACTAGTTAAGAGGTTAGAATAAATAGTTTGGGAAAGGCATTCCTTTGGGTTATATTTTTCCGATTCACATTATTACTGAGTTATGAAAGATCAAAAAACATTGTATTTTGTTGCTACTTTTGCTTAACTTATATTGTGATGCTAACCTGATTTATCCATAACAAAATAAATCAAAAACAAGGCTCAGCATAAAAACTTTATCATCTTTAGATGGGTTGCTATTATTTGATTTTGAGACACGGTTTCACTACACAGCCCAGGCTGGCCCTGACCTCCCAGCAATCCTCCTGACTCAGCTTGCGGGATGCTGGTGTTACAGGCATGTGCCACCACACCCAGGGAGAGATTGCTTATTCTTAGTTCCGCAAACAATGCTGGTAATTTCCTTCACTGACTTCACTGTTTGAAAATATCATTTCAACATCTCTGAAGAGATGACAGTTTCCCACTGTTTCCTTTGGAGATATAAAAAATCTAATCTGATCCTACAGAAACACGTGACTGAAGTAGTCATGATGTTTACTATACATTTGGCAACTAAAATATGTTAGGTAAGCAAAGCTGTCAGCATCACTGCCTTCCTAAAGTGTATGGACCTATAGGGAAAACAAGCACTGGACACAAAATCCTAAGTGTGGATGGTACCATCAATACAAGTGCAGGTGCTGGTGAGAATATGCCACGGAGGAACTCAGTCATCTACATACATGGCACCGTCATATCACGTTCCCTAGACGAATGCATCAAATTTGAGGCCTGTCCCATTTGTAAGCACTGGCTAGGAAGATAGCTGTCTACACAAAAGCACGCAGAGACAAATCCATTGAAGGACCAGAAAGGGGGCTTGCGTGGCTGAAGCAAGAAGGACGCAAAGCAGGGGAGGACCATATTTATGCCAAGGTCACGGAATTTACCCTAAACTCATGAAGTCATTGAAGGCTTAAAGCCAAAACTAGACTGACTAGATCTGTTGTTTTCAAAGATGATTTTTAACTGAAACAGGATGATAGGATTGCAAAAGGGTAAAGGTGGAGGCTGCGAGATCAGGTCTGAGGCTCCTGAGGTGCATCAGGTGGATGGCACTGGCTAACGGTGCTGCAACTGTGGCATGGGGTGGAGAGCTGTGGGTGGGCTGACATATTTGGAGGGAGAAATGGCATGAACTGTTGAACAGAGTGTAGGGAGAATGAGGCATCCAGAGCCCCCAGGCTCCAGTTTTGACAACTGTTCACCTCTCCTGACATAGGAAAAGGTAGACTCGAACAGGGTGGTGGCAAAGAAGTCATACATTTAGAAAAATGTCTGTCTGGTGACAACTCAAGCATAGGCAAGAGTTGTATTCATTGGCAAATAGCCAAATGAGAATGAATCAGAATAAACATCTGTCTATCCCCTTCGGTTCAATCCAGTCATTTCATCTCCAACATATCAAGAGGCTGTTTGATATAGGAACCAATAAACGCTAAATTCCCTCACAACTTTCTGCTCAGGCTTCTACTTCCACAGAATTCTGAGCTTCAAGCCAATAATTTTGCACCTGAACCCTCCAATAAATCAGGCTGTTCAAAATGCAATGATATATTTCCTTTTTATTATTATGTATGTAATAATCTCTTTCAGAGAGGCCAAAATTAAATGGAACACTGCATATTCATCATTAATATATCTCAAAAACTAAAGAAATAATGTTAGATGTCTCTTTAGTATGAGAAATCTCTTTGAATATAAATGTTTCTATATTCAATGTACAGTTATTTATTGAGTTTTTCAAAGAAATATTCTTAAGAATCTAGGTCAGATAGATTACTTGGTAGGATTTAGATTCCTATAAGGTCAGAAAATGTCTAATAGTATATGCTATGCACTAAGTTATTACCTAATGCTATGTATTTCAGTTCATTTTTTTCTTGGCTGGCTGAGGCTGCCTTAAGTGCATGTCTCATGCTCCATGTGAGGGTGAGGATTGAACCATGGTCCCCAGCACCTGAGAGAGTTTGCTGAATCATGTGTTTTAACCAACTGCGCTACCTGGTAAGCTCCCCACCCCCCCCCCCACTAGTGCTATATATTTAGCTTGGTCTTTTTCATCAGTCCAAGAGATCATTTGATGGTTGAAGGAAGTGTAGTTGGACTTGAGTAAGCCAGAGGTGATCAAGGGCACAGAGTTACTAGGTATTGGAGTTGGGGAGGTGCTGCCACTGCACTTGTGAACAGTTTGCTGAGCCTGTTGGTGCTCCACAAGATGCCGCCATCATGTCCTGCTACCTGCACCCCCCTAACATTCCTAACATTCATTAGGAATGTGGCTGAATACACTAGGTCTGAATATTTATGACATGAATTTGGCCACTATGGCCCAATAGTTGATGTGTATATTTCACTTGGTTTCTACATGTGGTGTCCAAGAGGATTTGCTTATGTTCAATTTGAG
>PVKN010031511.1:0-12481 GCA_004027915.1 Capromys pilorides | reverse complement strand
GTCTCAGGTGAAGGTAGCAGACCTGACCTGGGTGCATATATATGACAGTATTTTCACAAGATAAACTATCCTCAAGAGGGCAACTGGGCTATCAGGTATAATTAAAAGCAAATGGATAAAGAGAAAATCATCCCAGTTATGGCTAGAGAATAGCAAGTTGAAAAATATCAAGTTACCTATTCTCTTATGACTTCTTTCATTGAGATATGATGGCTTAAAGGCAAGTTTTTTTTTTTTTTTTTTTTTTTAATTTTATTTATTTATTTATTTGTTTGCTTGTTGTGTTTATTTGTTTCTTTATTTATTTATTTTGTGGCTGGCTCAGCCTGACCTGGTGGTGGCGCTGGCGCAGCATGTGGTGCCGGGGATCGAACCGCAGTCCCTGCAGTTGCCTGAGCCTTCCTACACAGGCGCTTTAGACCACTGAACCATCTCGCCGGCCCCAAGTTTTTTTTTTTTTTAATAGAAAAAAAGAGAAACTTTATTTCAGACAGGTTCAGTGGCATGTGTGCTACATGGAAAGAAGGCTGGCTGCAGTGGTTTCTGATAGGTTCTGGCCTTGGTATAAATTGCTGAATCACCCTTCCCACTGCCTCAGGGAAGACTGCCAATCAGTTTCTCAGGTAAATCTGAACATCCTCCTCAAACTCCACCCCTGGCAAAAGGCCATAAAAGCCTCAGCCTCCCTTTGTTCAACTCCAGAAAATTTCTGATCTTCCCCAGATTCTTTCTGTTTCCTCAGTGATAATAAAGGCCCTTTTCTTTTTTCTTTCTGTTTCTTTGCTGTGCTGGGTGCCTGAAAAACCCTATCAGTTTTATTTCAAACTTATATCAATGTATAAATAAGACCTGATTTGGAAATGCTTAACTTCTGGTAAAAAGTAGATTCAGTACAACATTACACCAACTTTTACATTTATTTGAGACCTCATATTAGTACTAGAGATTAGATTTTCATCACCCAAAAAATAAGAATAATCTTATATCTACCAAGAAAATGAGGTATGAAATTAATTCCTTAGTATTGATTTGAAAATATACCCCTTAATTGTTCAGAAAATTCCAGCTGCATCCAGATGTACGATTGGACTGGAACTCTTCAGTCATCATCTATGGTTGGCTTGATTGTCACTCCTCTTCTTATCTGACCCCAACCAATTAAACGCCAGTGCTTCTCAACTCTTCGGCTAAGGGCAATTTTCTCTCCCACCTCTGTGCATACAGGATTAGTCAGAACGATCTTGCCCAAATCAGCCTTGACAGCACTAACTCTCCCTCCTGTTGACAGAGATCCTATGTTGACCATAAGTACTTCGTTCTTGGACAGCTTTTGGACCTTTGCTGCTTTCTTGTCACCTTCAGTGCGTACACCTAGAAGCCGTCTAAGTAGGAAATAGGAAATTTCTAATTCTGTGAATATCTCAGGTAAAGCTCCAACTGCACCAAGGACCTGCCCCACCATTCTGTCAGCTCGGCACAAAGTGGGGTCGATTTTTGTGCCAACTCCAATAAGACCCCCAGGAGCAGCATACTGAAGGTCATTATGTTCCGCAAAAAGTGATACAATTTTGGAAAAGATTGGTTTACACATGAGTTTTCCTTCACTATCTTTGGAAACAATGCCAGGTCTGACTTCTATTTCCTGGCCCACCTTCAGTACTCCTTTTAGAATACTACCACCAGCCACACCTCCCTTAAGGTCATCAACTTCACAGCCAGGCTTGTTGACATCAAATGACCTAATAACAATAAGTCGAGGTTCTGAAGTGAAGTCTCTAAGAGGTACCGGTATTTTCTTTACTATGTACTCACAGACCACTTCAATATTGTATTTCAGCTGGGCAGAAATGGGAATAATGGGAGCTCCTTCTGCGACTGTACCTTGTACAAATGCAAGGATCTGTTCATACTGTTCTTTAGCCTGACTTTCTTTTACCAAGTCAATTTTATTCTGTAGGATCAAAATATGCTTCAGTTTCATAATTTCTATTGCAGCCAAGTGCTCAGAAGTCTGAGGCTGAGGGCAAGATTCATTGCCAGCTATCAACAGGAGAGCTGCATCCATCACTGCTGCACCATTCAGCATAGTTGCCATCAAAATGTCATGGCCAGGACAGTCAACAAAGGAAACATGTCTGACCAATTTGAAGTTCCCTTTGGTCCCTGGAATGTCTGTAGGAAACTCATCAGGTGTACCACTTCCACATGACCTGTAGCATTCTGGTCGAGGACAAGTTGGGTCATCAAGTTTATAAATCTTAGCATTAGCATATCCAAGCTTGATTGTAATGTTTCTTTCTAGTTCATTTTTGAACCTGACAGTGTGAACTCCAGAAATGGCTTTTACAACCGTGGATTTCCCATGAGCTACATGACCAATGGTTCCTATGTTAATTGTAGCTTGTCTGCTGATTACTTCATGTGAAAGTGGAGTCAACTTGGTAACATCCAAAGTGGCGAGATCTTGGCAAGAAAGGTGAGGTTGCCTCAGAGTCACTCCAGCCTCACCCCCTGCCATCTTGCCAGGAGAAGAAGGAAGTGTAAAGGCCAGGTCTGAAGAGGACGAAGTAGTATTTGCCAATGTCCAGCAAGAGGTTTTTTTCCCCTCTATAGTCATGATTTTCCTGCTCTGTGGAGATGACAGTCTGGCCAGAGGAAGAAGGCAGAGTGTCCTAGGGTCCTTTAGTCTTGCTAGATCAGCCAGGAAGATGAGTCTGAGCTCTGGATCCTCACCTCAGATGCTGTTCAACTTCCAGTGGTGACCTCTGCAGCCATGGCATGGCTTGGGGGGCATCTCCTGGTGTTGTAGGCAGCTAAATTAGATAGAAATGTTATAGGCAGTCAGAAACAGCTAGGCGCTCAAGGACAATATGAAAGACAGTTGACTGCAACTTTGGAAGAGACAGACCCTCCCTGCTGTGGGCCAGATCTCAAGACAAGAGTAAACAAATGCAACCACAAAGGTCCCTAGGGATGTGCATCAAGGATATTCTAAATAGGTATCAATCACCTTGAAAGAGCCCTAAAGAGTCACTAACCCAACCCCCAACAGGAAGAGACCCTTCCCTATATTCCTACCCGCTTGCTACCTGATTCACTTCCCCATTTGGTGCTGGATTTAATAAGCCTTACCTGAGCAATGGTGCTTGTAATCTCATTGGTTGACCATAGTTTTAACCCACTTCATGCCCACCTGAGGGAGTTCCCATGTACTCCACCTTAGACCTGCCTCACCATATGGTTTTACTCTATGGAAGTCCATGAAAGAGACAGCTTTCCAGGGACAACCCACCCGAACCCTCCTTGTATCCCTTTCTCAGACAGAAGCTTTCTTTCCCCCAATAAATATATTCTACCTTTAACATGTTTGTTCCTAAAACTCATTCTTTGGTTTTAGAGAACATGAACTCCTGCAGGCACCTTTCATTCAGGTTGGGAGGTTCATTTTCCCCTCTATCACTAGCAGTCCCTATTAAGGTAACCTGGCTTTCCACAGTGGTAGTAGGTGAATTTAGTCATAGAGCTCTTCTTGGAGCCCTGAGAATCAGACTGAAGAGTCTGTTCTTTTTAAGGTTGAAACAAAGGGAGCTGCTCCTTTTTGGTGTCTTCCTCCCCTTGGCTTCCTCCCTGTCTCACTTATAGAATACTGAGAAAATAATTTTTACTAAAACATCAAGTGAACTATCCGGAGTAAAAGCCATCTTTTGTTACTTAATATCACTATTTACTACTATAATTAATTAATTAATGGGTGCTTTTACAGTGTTGCTTTAGACAGGGTCTTGCTATGTAGTTCAGGTTGGCTTTGAACTCACTATGTAGCCCAGGCTAGCCTCAGACTTGCCAAGATCCTCCTGCCTCAGCCTCCTGAGTGCTAGGATTATAGGCATTCACCATCATGTCCAGCACATGCATATGTTTTATCAGTGCCTGTGGAAGAAGGCAGAAGATTTTCACCTTTATCCTGATAAATAGTTGACAATTTCATATATCTAGCAGGAAAACAAAATAAGAAAAAAAAAATATCTAGCAGGTGTCACTTTTGTCTTTCTCAGGCTTTCAAGAGTACATAGCTGAAAATGCCTCCTATTCCAATCTCCTGTCTGGTTGTTAGGCCAGTAGGGGTCTTGGGTAGGGAACTGCTTGGGCTCCAATGGGAACTGGTTGCTCCTCTGGCTGCCTATCTTCTTTCTAAAATTAATATAATATTCATCCCCAAATGAAATAGCAGCTTGTAATATTACTTGTTTCTCGGTAGAAATTACATTTAAGAATAATGTTAAATGTCCCCAATTTAATTTATAGGTCTGAGTAAATCCTCTAAAGACCTCAGTGTATTTATCAGGGTCATTTAACAGCTTTCCTATGTCTAGATTGATCTGCTTTAGGTCACTGAGAAGAGAAAACATGAATGTGATAGGCTTAGATAGCCTGTAATTATACTTTGAGCACAAGTAAGAATTATTTATTTTTTATATATTTATCACAGGGTCTACAGGGTCTCACTACATAGATCCTGTTTTCAGCCTCTCAGGTGCTGGGATTTCAGGCCCAGTCTCAACAGCCCCAACACTATGCCCAGTCTCAATCGCTGTCTCAGCGCACTCTGCCAGTGGAGCTGGCACAGCAAGCCAGGGGGAATCAAACCCTGGCTGCTGTGCTCTGCCTAAGCAGACACTTTAGTCTGCAGAATTATTATTATTATTATTATTATTATTATTTTTTTTTTTTTTTTTTTTGCGGTACCGGGGATTGAACTCAGGACCTTATACTTGCCAGGCAAGCACTTATTCTACTGAGCTTTCTCCCAGACCCAGAATTATTTCTTAATGCAAAGAAAGTCTGAACATAAGGTAATTCTAAACCACATAGTCTCTTTCTCACAGTACAATTTTACTTGTGAAACAGCATCAAGATTAATAATTTTCTCTGCATACCATTTTGGCTCTAGAGGGTAAGAAAAATATGAATAGTTAAACATGTAATAGTTTCTAGTGCTTAAGAATCTATTCCATGCCAGGCAAGCACAGGGTCCTGACTTCGATCCCTGGTACACAACAACAGCAACAAATATATATATATCCCAAAGAAATAAGAAATTCTGACATGAAGGCTCTCATTTCTGAATTACGAAAAGAATTGGTGTCATTTAATTTCCATGTGATCTCCGTGCCCTCAGGGCGTACTTCCTGTTCATTCCACACCAAGGCAGGTAGATGCCATCTGGAGAGAGACCGGAAGATAAAACTTGCTCAGTCTATCCACCCTCCTAGTGTGCATGACTTTATATATTTTGGGAATTCTAATTTTACTCCAGCAGGTGGTTTTTGCCAGTACAAGTTAAAATTGATCTCAGGTGTATCAGCTACATTTCAAACAGGTAGCATTGCATAGCATTCAGCCATTTTTTAGTTCTTTGAAAGAGAGTGAGGCAGACAGTTCTTTATCCTGTAAAGGATCAGGAGCAGCATCTTTATCCTGTAAAAGGATCATCTTTATTTTATTTTATTTTTTAAGAATCACTTTTAGAGATACACAGAAGCAACAACTGACTTGAGGAATTCTGCCCTCAACCCTAGGTCAAAGAAGTCTCTAAAAGACATTTGTATGATCTATCTGACCACCTAGGTAACCTTTCCTAGCAGCAAGACAAGGCTACACATTGTTCAAAGTCTGAGCTAAAATTCTGTATCACAATTTGAATTTATAATCATCACCTAGCAATTACTATTTACAAGTCAATAAAGGCACATCCATTAGTTTTATACATATGTGAAAGAAGAGAAAGGCTGCCTAAAATTTTTTTGGTTAATCTCAAGATATGTAAAGAAGTGTAAATTGCTTTCCCTGATAGCTGTTTTTCTCCACGAAAGGCAAAAAGTTGTAAATTATCTTAACCTAGAGAAAAGGGAAGATCTCTAACCAAAGAGTTTTAGAGTTAACTTCTGGTGAGTCAAAGAAAAACTGAATTTTGTAACTTATTAGTAGAAAGTCCAGACTGTAGCTCAATTCTATTTGTTTGTTTGTTTGATACAGGGTCTTGCTACACAGTTCAGACTCCTCCTGTCTCACACTCCTCTGAAATGGGATTACAGGTGTGTGCCACCACGCCGAGTTTGTGGGCCGGCATGGCACACCAATGGAGGTTTTAAAGAAGGACTTTCAGGCCAGGCAGGCCTGGTGGTGCACATCTGCAATCCTAGCACTCTGGAGGCTGAGGCAGGAGGATCCTTGCAAGTTTGAGACCAGCCTGGGATACAAAGTAAGCTCAAGGCCAGCTTGAACTGCATAGTGAGACTGGCTGAAACAAAACAAAAACAAGAAAGAAAAGAAAAGGCCCTTACAGCACCAATTCAGGTCACTGTGAGACAGAGGATACCAGGTGATCTTTGAAAGGGTTACCTTTCACCTCACTGAGAAACGCAGGTAGGAATGATAGATAAGTGGAGACTTTTATTTTAACCCAAATGAGGTCATCCATTCAGGCTATTGTAACTCAGTTTCCACTAAGGAATCTTTGGGTATGTCTCAGAGAGTCATGCTAGTCATGATTCTCAGTTATTCTCTTAATTTCTACTGGTCCACACAACCAGAGATCTGTCTCCAGAAAGGAATCCAGCTACCTGTGTGGCCAACATTTAGTCTGCAACTTATTAGTGAAATTATTTTTCCTACACATATGAATGATGAAAATCAGGCCTAGAGGGTGGGGAGAGAGTGAGAGGCAGAGAGACCCCGACCGACTAGGTTAGGGATGGTGCTTCAAACTAAATGTTTTGGTGCCTTAAGTACGGTGTTTTGCAAAATAGCTCCTGGTTTTACCCAGAAATCAGTTCTTTCGATGTGGTCCCAGGTTAACTCTCCCAAAGGAAGACTTTATAGAGAGCCCTCCTTGGTCCTCCTCAAGGTCTGAGAAATTTATATTTGTGATTCTATTGAAAAGTTACTGAAATTCTAGTGAGTTAATTCTAATCTACCACTTCCAGTGCAACCCATGGTGAGAATAAAGACAGTAAGGCATACTTGTAGTTATGGGAAGGCGACGGGGTCCTAAGTCCAGGTATGATGATGGCTATCTAGAACAAAGCTCTTGACTGGTGGCCAACCTGGATTTTCATTAATTGGTGAAAAAGGGAGTAGCTTAAGGGTGAGTGACAGTGATAATGGTGGGAAGTAGGTGCCCTGAGCTGGGATAGGCAGGAGGCATGAAATCACCTCTGCAATATGCAGAGAAAATGATATGCAGAAAGAGTAATCTGCATAACACAACTGAGGTAGCATGTAATGTTTTGGGGTTGCTGCTCCAGCTCTGGTGTATAATCTTTCATGCCCTGGGAAGTCGTAGCCTCTTATCTTGATGCTTGAATCCAGTCAACATCATGGAGCACAGCTCTCCATCCTGCCTTGGCTCATCCTTTTTTGGGAGGGTGTGTCTAGGGCAGTAGGGAAACACCACACTATCATCTTTACTTCAGATTATACTTCATCACCTGGTCTGGACCTATTTGCATTGCTTAAAGCCAATTGAAGGGATAAGGAAAAGTCCTAGCCAGCTCTGTACTATCAATAGGAAATAGGAACAAGGTTAGCTAAAAATGGAAATAATTTCTCTTCTTTCAAGGAGAGTCATCCAGGTGGTCCTCCATGACTGTTGCCTAGAACACTAAGCCAGGATATGGCTTTTATGTGTGTTCTCCGGGTAGACAAAGTTCTGATGTCTCAACTGACTCAGAGATAGGGTATGTGTTCCTTATATAAGATGACTTCCCTGTCTTTGGAGCTGGCAAATGGTCATTTTCTATGAGCTCAACTTAATTGTTGGGTAGGAGGAAAACATTAGGGTAGAGTTCCCTACATACTTCCAAAAATTAAAGTACAAAGTATGAGGGAAAGATTAGAAGATTGTTTCCTCACCAGTAGAGGCAAAACAGGCTCTGCATTTTTTTTTTTTTTTTTTTACAGGCTCTCCATTTGATGGTTTTGTTTCAGTGAAACTGGTCTCCCTATCTTAAGTATGGGGGACTTATCAACTTTTAACTGGTGGAGAGAGTCTTGTGGCGTGTAGATTTTGTAAATATGTACTAGATTTAATGAAAAGACCATATTATGGCATTTCAGATCAACGTCCACAAGGGGACACTCTTTTAACACTACCTTTCCTTAAGTGCATTGTCAGACAACAAACCATAACAGGTCAAACAACGAACACTAATAAATTCAGCAACTAAGTCTAAATGCAACATTTACAAAACAGGAGACCAACCTGGGCTTCAAAATGAGCTCAAGGCTAGCGTGAACTGCATTGCGAGACCCTGTTTTGAAAAGATAAAATAAGCTGGGGAGATGGCTCAACAGTTTAAATACCAGCCTTGCAAATGCAAGGTCCTAAGTTCAACCCCTAGTACCAAAAAAGGATACAAAACAGGAAAAAAAGTCCCATTAAAGAAGCATCATAACCTTCCCATGTTCTCGAATTTATCATTTTTTTTTAATGTATTTGGTTGTTACAGGGTCTCACTACGCTAGGACTTATGGTGATCCTCCTGCTTTTAGCCTCCCCAGTGCTGAGATTACAGGTGTGTGCTACCACACCCAGGTTTTGGGCAGCTCAGCCCAACCTGTGGAGCAGTGCTGGTGTGGCATGTGGTGCCAGAGATGGAACTGTGGTCCCTGTGCTTGCCTAAGCAGTAGTAAGCAGGAGTTTTAGTCTGCTAGATAGATAGATAGCTATCTTGCAGGTCCATTTATCATTTCAGTAAAACAGCAAGCCATTAACAAAAGACCTAATTTAAAATTTAAAAGTGTAAACATTTTAACAAATAAATAAATAAATAAAATTAAAAAAAAAAAAAAAGGGGCCGGCGAGATGGTTCAGTGGTCTAAAGCGCCTGCTTAGGAGGGCTCAGGCAACTGCGGGGACTGCAGTTCGATCCCCGGCACCACATGCTGCGCCAGCCCCCACCACCAGCGAGGCTGAGCCAGCCACAAAATGAATAAATAAAGAAACAAACAAGCAAACAAAAAAAAAAGTGTAAACATTTTGATTACCTAAGGGGTGACAAAAGCAAAGTCTTCCGTCCAAGTACCAAAGTGGAAGACCTCCAAATAATATAGGACATATGAGATAGGACCGCCAACTAATATAAGGGAAACATAATTCACAACCTACTAGATGTCTAAAATGCTGAGTTCATGTTTTCTACAATCAAAGAACAACAGAGGTTTAGAGAAGAAAACATTTGAGAGAAATAAAAGCTTCTAAGACAGAAGGGATGTTGAGTGCGTGGCTAAAGATTCCACTTCTCAAAGGCAGTTTTATAAACCAAAACCACAAGGTGAGGGAGATCTAATGTGGGACAAAACTATAATTAACCAATAAGATTGCAAGTATAGTTACTTAGGTAATATTGATTAAATGGGTATGAAATGGGGAAGCAAGTCATGTAACAAGCTTGCATGGATGGAAAGGATAAGAACTTTCCTGGAAGGGGTTAAGGAGATTTTGGTCCTCCACCCAAGATGAGTGATGCCTATTTATAGTATCAATTACTCCTGCTCATTCCTAACCCCTGGCCTTCAAATAATGTGCTTCCAGCCAGGTGTGGTGATGCATGCCTATAATCCCAGCACGAAGGTGGTCTGAGGCAGGAGGATCTGTGAGAATTCAAGACCAGTCTAGGCTACAAAGTGAGCTCAAGGCCAGCCTGAGCTACACAGGGAGACCCCGTCTCAAAAAGGGGCTGGGGAAGAACGTGTTTCCAGTCACAGTTCAGTTATCTTCTGTACTGACCTCTCAAGGACAGTCTGTCTGCCCATAATATATCCAAATAACTTACTATAATACTAACACTACTGTTCTGTTTGTGCCATATTTTTGTTTCTGTTGGCACAGATCTGCCCTGAGCACATCTTCCTGTTATCCTCAATAAATGTAGCTCCTTTTTCTTTTATCCCACTGGATGGACACTTACAATTCTTTACTTGTTGGACACAAGAGCCTGGAATCTGTCAAATCCAGCATGTGGTGTCTTCAGCACTCTGGAGACTGAGGCAGATTTTAATGCTAACCTGGACTACAGACTGAATGGAAGGCTACCCTGAACTGTATAGTAAGACCTCTCAAAAACCAAAACCAAAATAAAACTTTAGTTTTCCTCACAGGGCAGAGTAACATACTTACATTTAAGGAGAAAATAATAACATGATGATTACCACTTGCTAACATTTATTGAACTTATATTGTGGTTAAGCAGATTAATCTTTACTCTTACTCAATTATGATTACTTGAATTAAGCATATTTTCTTAAGTATGGATCTTGAGGTCCTTAAAGCCTGATATCCCAACGTATTAATTACACATAGTGCTTCTCTAATATAAGGTAAAAATCTCAACTTTCAGCCAGGTGAAATATCCCATCCCTTGGGAGCTTGAAGCAAAAAGATCAAATCACACACAATGAAAATAATTTTCTTCATTCCGAGATGGGTATGGTGGCCCATGTCTGTAATCTCAGCACTGGGCAAGCTGAAGAAGGAGGTTTTCTGTGAGTTCAAGGCTACCTGTGCTATAGAGTGAGTTCAGGGCTAGCCTGAACAACACAGTGAGATCTTTCTCAACAAATAAAACCAACACAAGTAGCACTAGCAAATACAATACATTATAAAAATTAAGAAAGTGGTTTTCTTAATCTGACATTGTGCAACTAACATATACTTTTCAACTCCCAGTGAATCATATTTTAATATTAATCTAATTCCAAATGAAGTTTTTCAATAGCATCTAATATATATACACATATATACACACGTAATATATGTGTGTGTGTATATATATATACACACACACACATACATATTTTTTTTTTTTTGCCAGCTCAGCCCTGCCCTGAGGGTGGGGTTGGTGCTGCATGTGGTGCTGGGGCTCCAACTGCGGTCCCCTGAGCCTCCTAAGCTTGCCTAAGCAGGCACTTTATATTTATATCACTGAGCTATCTTGCCAACTGAGCATCTATTGTATTATACCTAAGTAGGTACTCCCTGTTGAATGTTATTATCCGTGCAATCCTCTTCAAGTCTGTAAAAAGGAGGAGGTCAGGTATAGTAGCTTTTCTTTATTGTTATACAGATTCTAATTCTAGAATCTGTAACTATGATCTCTGTAGACCTCTAAGAAATACTTAAGTATTAAGAGTAATGCTTTGATATAAGTGCTTATTTTCTCCATAAAGTCACTTCTTTAAAAAAATCATTGAATAAAAAAATTAGAAAGGAATACAAGGATGACTATGAAAAAGCCTGCCTTTGAGTGCCTTTTTAAATTTTTTCTATTTTCTTTTTTGGTATTAGGAATTGAACTTAGGACCTCACATTTGCCAGGCAGGCACTGCACTGATAAGCTGGCCTGAAGTCTGCCTTTGAAGATCTCAAAATATAATTGTGTTTAATCATAAGTGCAGCATAAGGCAAAATGAGGTAAATGCCATAATAGGACCTATATGATATACAAAGGCTTTACAAGATAGGCTGACAAAAACCACCTATAGAGTCAGGGGTGAATTATGCAGAAATCATCTGCCCACTTGAAGAAGTAGAGGAGCCAGGCATAAAGTGAATGCCTGAAGTTCACTGTCAAGTCCAGTGTGAGTCCCTATAATGAAAGTGGAGGGTCTGTGGTGGAAGGCTGGAGGTGGGTGTCCAAAGGTGATGGTGGAGGCTGAAGCTGAAGCTGCTCCTCTTTCTCCTTCTCTCCACCCTTTTTTTTTTTCTTTGAGACAGAATCTTGCTACATTGTACAGGTTGGCCTTGAACTCACACGGATCCTTCTCCCCATGCTGCAGTTACAGGTGTGTGCCACCATGCCCAGTCTGGAGCTCATCTGAAGTGGAGGAAGAGAAACTTCCGTCTTTCCCTTTTTATTCCATCCAGGCTAGAAACTTACTGTTTGGTGCCACCCATATCCAGGGTAGGGCTTCCCTCTAGTAAGTCAGTCATCCAGATATACATGGAATGGTGTTAAATTAATCTGCTAGGTGTTTCTTATTCAAGTTGACACCATCATTAACTAACACAGACCTGCAGGAAGCACACGAGAGGAGTCCTGAACAAAGTGCTACCGTAAGTATAAAAGTTAAAGTCAGGGGCCAGGGAGATCGCTCAGTAGAATAAGTGCTTGCCTGGCAAGCGCAAGGGCCTGAGTTCAATCCCTGGTTCTGCAAAAAAAAGCTAGTCTTTTCATTTTCATCTCACTGCTCTCTAAATGGTACACATTACTGCAAATTTGTCATAATCATGGTTCCCAGAATCATCCTCTGTAGTAACTTTCACAACAAATTTCAGTTATCATCTGGGTGTACTGGTGCATGCCTGTGAGCTCAGCACGTGGAAGGAGGATTTTTTAAAATCTTAGACCAGCCTGGGATACAAAAGTGAGCGCAAGGCCAGCCTGAACTGCACAGCGAGACCCTGTCTCAAAAAGATTAG
>PVKN010031510.1:0-13026 GCA_004027915.1 Capromys pilorides | reverse complement strand
TAGGTCATCTCGCAGTAACAGTAGGCTTCACTCTGCAAGTGAGGAAGGACACAGTCATGGACGATACAAGCACAAAGAAGCAAAGGAGGAAAACAAGCTGGCAAGGGCCTGCCCCCGAACACAGCACTGAAGCTACAGAATAGGCAGAGTTTTGCCTTCTGTGTACATTAGTGGGTAAAATAGATACTATAAATCTCATTATTTTCTTGACAATGTTTAAGAAATTTACCTTTAATCTTATTCTATTATCTTATTTTATTAGTATGAAAAGTTAACTTTTTTCCAAAATAAAAGTGAATTTTTCATGTAAAAAAATCAAATCAAACAAAACAAAAGAACAGAAGAAAGAAACAGAAAATAAGAAAAATGTTGTTTGCCTGTGTGTGAAATTGTGTGTCTCTTCTGTAGATCATGTGGGTAGAATCTAGATCTGAGCTGATTAACCCCAGCAAGTCAGCTATCGCTTTACAGTAGGGTGGCAAATAATCCAAGAAGCCTGCCTTTTAGTTCTGCTGAAGCTTGGGCTGGTTTCTGGCTGTGAGGCTGGCACTGGATCTGTTCAGCCTGCAACAGTCCATCGGCCTCTTGTCTATTTGAACTCAGCTCCCTGACCTTCCGCTGATCCTCTCGCTGGGAGCCACTAGGTGGGGCTCATAGCTCTTCTAAGTTCGGAGCTCAGTTGGCCCCTCTCCCAGATGGCTACCAGCCCGTTGCTTTCTGTAGGACGTCTGAACCCAAATAACTAACCAGCCACGGTGGTTTTCTGTATCCACTTCTCCAGTCTACTGGCACAGTTCTTCATAGAAACCTCTGGAGTTGCCAGTGGTCACCGTGCACGAGCAGGTTTGAGCTGCCCCTCCCACAAAGTGAGTCTGGGCTCAGGAGGAAAATGCTGCCTTTGATCTCCTTCACTGAAATTTCTTTCTTCACTTTCACCATGAGCTTCAACTCTTGCTTCAGATCCTTCCTGGGCCCCAGGGATCCACTTTTCTTCTTTCTCTTTTCCTCATGGTGTCTTGTGCTAATGCTTTAGCTTTGAATACATCTTGAGCTCTGATATGTTGAGCTGGATCTCATTAAATTGCCCAAGTTGGTCTCAACCATGCAATCCTCCTGCCTTACCTGCTTTTGTAGATGGGAATAGAAGTGTGTGCTGTCATGCCTAGCTTTCCTCTTTCCTTTCATTGCTTTCCTCCATAGATCCAAGCTTTTACACAAAAGTCAAGAAGAACAAACACCAGCCTTAGCAGAGATGGGGAGCAGACAGCCTGCCCAAATAGAGGGAAGAGAAAGGAGGGGGAGGGAGAGGTAAGAGCTCTAACTAATCTCACATGATACTGCTTCAAAGCCAAAACTCCTAGAGTCTAGAGAAGTTTGCTTGGTCATCAGTTCTGTGCACTGCTTGCTCTTTTGAGAGAGTAGATACTGTATCTTCAAGAGCAGCACAGATTGATAGATTTTTCTGGAAATATGGAAGCTCTCTGTGTCTTCACTGCCCAGTATGTTGACTACTGGTGACAAGTGGCTAAATGAGCACTTGAAACATGGCTAGTGCAACTGAAGAACTGTGTTGTTAATTTTTTTTCATTTTAGTCTACTCAACTGTAAATGGACGTGTGTGGCTGGTGGCTATTGTACTGGACAGCCCAGTTCTACAGAAATCATGGAAGACAAGTGATGTAACCCAACAACCATTTCAAAGAATATTTCAGGCTTCTGGGTGGAGAATAAATTGAGCAGTAGGAACCTTGGAAACTAAGAATCAATTAAGAGTTTGTTGTACTGTTCCCAGTGAGAGGCCATGCCATAGGTCAGAGTATATTGTTAGGAAAAGTAAGAAACCTGATGGCCTGAAGAATTGTTCTGGAGGGAAAATCAGTGAAAAAATACATTAATGATGGGCTGCCAGCTGCCATGCACCTCTCTGAAAAATCACATTTGCAGTTAAACAGATTATTTTGGTTCATGTCTGCTACTATAACAAAATACCAGAGTTTTGGTAATTTAGAAAGGAATGGAGTTTATTGTGACTCATTGTTCTGGAGGCTTGGAAGTACAGGATTGGGGAGCTGCATTTGGTAAGGGCCTTGTGCTGCTTCAACTCATGGCTGAACGCGAAAGGGCAGGTGGATAAATGCAGAAAGAGATAAAATGAAGAGTAGCCTTCCTCTGCAGCAGCCTGGTCTGCTGACTAATCCAATTTCATATGAGCAAGAACTTAATAAAGGGATCTATCCATTCCTGAAGGCATTGTCCCCATGACCCACATCCTTCCTGAGGTTCCCACCTCCCAACCCTGCTGTATCATGATTAATAATTAAGGTTTCAACACACAAGGTTTGGAAGACACATTCAAACCACAGCATAGATCCACCCTCTGTGGAAATCATTGTGAACTACACATTGATCCTCACAGATGCAAGTTGATGGAGGACATGTATTCTCAGTGGTGGAGACTGCTTCAAGCTATGCGTTATAACTAACACAAAGATCATCTGTTTTATATCCACCTACAGACCCACTGATAGAATGCTGGAAAAGCTGTTGACCCATCTAATTGACTTTCCAAAGGGTGATTTTGAAGCAAATTCTCATGGACTCCCACTGGAACGAAGATAGTTACTAAGAAAGAGGAGACACTAACTGCTACTCCCAGGGTGGCCTTCTACTGTGCAGAGGTTTTCTCAGTACTTGTTCTAAGCTGTTTTGGAAGGTATGCAGGGAAGCCATGGGGAAAGACAGGATTCTTCTTCTTTTACCCCAAGATAGATGACTGCTCCAAAGCTTTCTGCATTGTGGCTCTTTTCCTACTTCGGTCCATAACTGCCCTGAGTTTTTCTCAGCCAGAATAAAGAATAACCTTCTGGTGTCAGAAGTCCTCATCATCTACCTGACTTAATTCTCCAAACTTATTTTAGGATGCTTTTTCTCCTCTTTTCCTCCAGAATAACTTGGGCCTCTTTTGGCTGAAATGTACAGAGGAGCCTGTGAACAGCAAGTTCAGCAAGTTCAGCGAAGAGCCCTCTCTTCACTGCCTGGAGTTCTGAAGTCCTACAAACTCTTCTCCCAGATTTGGCTCAGCTTCTTGAGAACCAGGCCTCCTGCTAGTTTTCTTTTTAAATGTGTTTCTTGCTTTTGAGCCACCTGCAAAGGCAGTGTCCCTGGCTTGTACAGAGTAGGTTGCTTTCTGAATTGCCATCTTCTTATTCATAAAAATTTCATTCCCTTTCCCCCTACACTTTTTTTTCCTGGTAATGAAGCCAGAGACATTCAACTGCTGAGCTACATCTATAGACCTTTTTATTTGGAATTGGGGTCTTGCTAAATTGCTTATTGACCTTGAAGTTGAAATTCTCCTTCCTCATCCTCTCAAGTGTCCAGGATTACTTGAGGTATGTGTTACCTCATCCAGCTCATATGATGCCTGAAAACCAGAACCTAACAACCCCTGGCTCCAGGCCTCATCTCATTTTGCTGCTAACAAATGTAAAAATGCTAAATTACTCTTCTAGGTTTATTCTCAGTCCCTTCCCCAATGATATCAGCTACTTTTAGGGTAAAACTGAATGGGAAAAGGAGTAGAGGTGCCACCTCTTCCAGTCTTGAGCCTAAGTACTCAATGAAGGCTGAGAAGCAGGCGCAGGCCTCTCTACTACAGACCCCATGGGGTATATCTCCTGCATCAGAGCTCACCATGCTGGGTGGGATCGAGCTCTGCTTTCCTTACGTGAGCAATCAAACCTTAGATCAGAAAATCACAATCTATATGAAGTTATGGAATCAAAAGCATTTTGTAAAAGACTCAATTTTTAGAGTGGTGCTACCTTGACACCCAAATTGAGAGGTCAGAAGAGCAATGTCTTATATTTCCTACAGTCACACATGCACAGCTTCCCCCATTATTAATATCTCCACCAATGAGAGGTCACACTTGGCGCTGCACGTCCTATGCGTTCGGCAAAAGTGTATGATACGTATTCATCATTATAATTTTTTTTTGTCTTTTTGAGACAGGGTCTCGCTATGCAGTTCAGGCTGTCCTTGAGCTCACTTTTGAGCCCAGGCTGGTCTTGAACTCACACTGATCCTCCTCCCTCAACCTCCCAAGTGCTGGGATTACAGGCATGCGCCACTATGCCCGGAGATTCACTATTATAATTTTGAACATGGTAATTCCACTGCTTTAAAGATTCTCCCTGCTCCACCTTTTCATCCCTTCTTCCATTTAGTTCCTGGAAACCACTGATTTTTTTCCCTGTCTCCATAGTTTTTCCTCTTCTGGAATGGCATGTATTTAGATTCAAATATTATGTTGCCATTTTAGATTAGTTGCTTGAATTAATTGGTTCCATGTTTTTCCATGGATTTTTTTAGTGCTAAATAACAATCCACTGAATGCTTGTATCAGAGCTTATTATCCATCTACTTATTGAAAGGGTTTCTTGGTTGCTACCTTCGTGTTCTGACAATCATGAACAAAACTGCTGCAAACATCTGTGTCCTGCCATAGCCACGGAGTTCCAGTTCCTTGGGGTAAGCACAGAGAAATGTGATGGATGGGTTGCATACTAATTTATCTTTATTTTTTAAAGAAACTACCAAAATGTTTTTCTATGTGATTAAACTCTTTTCCATTCCCACCAACAACAAATAAATTATTACATCACATCCTCAGCAGGTTTTGGTGTTGTCAGTATTCTGTATTTCGTCTATCCTTGTAGTGATCCTTTGGTCTCTCAATGTGATCCATTGTACTCCGGGGAGAAATGACAGCAGGAATGAGGAAAAATAGACAAGAAGAAAAGAGTTGAGTCAGTGGTAACCCATCACCTGGTTGATAAGGAGACCTAGAACAACAGTGACATTTACTTATATCTTTGCAAAGTTACAAGACACAAGGTTGCCTAGTGACCAATAACCCACAAAGGCCAGGCAGGAGGTTTTTCTCAAGACTGAGGTAGCTTGAGGGCTTTAGGTGATGAGGCCTCACCCTGCCCTCCCACATATGATCAATTTTAGCTCCATTGGCTCCCAAAAATTAGTAGTATCTTGTTTTAATGGCCATTTACTTGATGACATGTAGTGTAGAGCATAGTTTCATGTATTTATTTGCTGTCTGCTTGTCTTCTTTGGTGCTGTTATGGTTTTGGTTCTTTTTTTTAAAAAAAAAAACTGTGTTGCTTTATTATTGCTGACCTGTAAGAGTTCTTTGTATATTTTAGATAAGAGTCCCTTATCAGATATGTTCCTTGCAGTTATTTTTTTTTCCTTGTGTGTGGCTTATCTGTTCAATCTTTTGATATTGCTTTTCACAGAACAAAGATTTTCAGCATGGTTTTGCTTACCAATTCTTTGCGGATCATTTCTTAGTTGGCTTTTGGCTACTAAAAGAAATACCTGACATGATCACCATGTAAAGAGAGGTGGATTTTGGCTCACAGTTCTGGAGGTTCAGTCCACAATCAACTGGCCAACTTGGTTTTAGGCCTGTGGCAAAGCAGCACATCTCAGTAGTGGCATGTGTCTTGGTTACTTTTCTCATTGCTGAGATAAAATACCCAGCAGCTATAAGGTAAAGGAGGAAAACCCCTCCTGATCCTCAACATGTGGGTGACGCCGGGGCTCTGCCACCAGCTGGAGCAGTACTCTGGCTTCTTTTTCTTTTCACTGTATGGGTTGAGCATCCGGTTTCCTGAACACTCTGAATCCAGTTCCAAATTCACTATGCTGCTAGCATTCTGGAACATGACGCTTTGAGGCTTCCTCCCAATGCAAAGTCTTTCACTTTTATAATTTTGTGGCTGCAAAGGGTGGATTTCCCCTTGTTCTTTTTTTTCTTTTTTACGAAACAAAATTCATGTTTAGTCAAGTTTCTTAGTTTATACATAATGTCAGTTTTCTATTCTAAGATCCCATTCAGGATATCACATTGCATTCATTTGTTATGTCTCCCTAACCTTTTCTTTCTTTTTTTTAAATTTAAATTTAATTTTTTAAATTCTTTTCTGACTTATTTATTTTTTATTTTTTGACAGTTTCAAAACATATTAGTAGTACATTTCAATATTTGATACAATGCATATTGTTGTCCTCTTATTAGTTACACAGAGCCCAGGTTGTAGGTGTTATAATTTTTCAAATCATTATTGGTACAACCAAATTTCTTCTCATTGAAGTAAGAGAAAATAGTTGTATGCATAATCCAATGTTTGATAATTGCAGTGGGTTATTGGTAAAACTGGCAATTTTAGAAGCTATTGATTTAAACCTTTTACAGCTCAGCATTCTAATCTAGCTTTCTGTTTTATGCCTTGTGGTTAAACTTTTCTGCTTGGTGGTTAAGGGCAAGTTTAAGCATGACTTGAATAGCAAAAAATGTAACTTTTGTGTCTCTCAAGGTCAGTCAAATCCCCTCAGGATTTACTTTGGAACCATGTACAGCTTTGTAGAACTGTTGTCAGTGTCAGCCGTCTGGATGAGTCACAGCCATTGGTTGACCAGTTTGCTCTCTGTGAGAGCTTGAGAGATTCCCATTGGTTTTTGTGCTGTACTCAGGCCATCTTTTCTGTTGCCTTCTTCTGAAATACTTAGCTTTCTCTTTCTAGTCTTTTAAGTATTCTCTTTGTCCTGTTTCTTCTTTGCATGCTGAAGCTTCATTAGAGCCTCCTTTCTTGCCAAATTCACATTGTTTTGAATCATTCTACTGGGCTCTGTACTCTTGGTTCTTAATATAAAACTGGCTAAAAGTCACCAACAGTATTCATGCCACTGCCTCCACATTACACTGTCTCAGAATTTCTTAGTCTCAGGCAAAGTCTCTAGACATGAGCAAAATGAAGACAAACTTTTGGCAGAGGCATAACACACATAGTCTGGAGTCCAACAGTCAATGCAGTCCTTCCTCCCAGCAGATTTCTCCCAAGCCTGGTCTTTACCAGCAGAATTTCTATAAGCCTTGTGGTCTTCTGAGCTCTTACTAGAATCTCTCATATACCACAGCCTTAAGCCTCCCACCTCTAATTTTTCAGCCTGCATCTCCAAGCCTTTCCAAACTCTTCCCACAAGCCAGAACCAAAGGTTCCTGAACTACATGGCCAGGTATAGTTCCAGGAATGACCTCACTCCTGGCTGAAACCAAATTCTGTTTTGGTTTCTTTCCTTATTGCTGAAGCAAAATACCCAATAACCACAAGGTAAGGGAGGAAGCATTTGTTTATCTCTCAGTTTGTAGGCATGTCAGCCAATAATTAGTTGGTAGGGTGATGTTGGAAAGGCTTGTAGAGGAAAAACAGTTCATGGCAGAAGAAGGCAGCAAAGCAAGCAAAGGACCTTAGGAGCTTTTTACTGCCTCCTTTTATACGCTATGGAGGTTACCAGGGTTCAGGTGGTGCCAAACCTAATCAGTGGACTGATTTAGTAATCACTCACCCTTAACACTAGCATCATGTACTCTAGATTCAGCCACCTATGACCACATCAGGCTTTTCAGGGAACACCTAAATGCAAACCATAACAGCATGTAATAAAGCAAAGATTTTCATCTCCTGGAGAGCCAGGGCACTCAAAGGAGAGAAAGCAAATGCTGTTCTGCTATTGACTTCAAGGACACACTCCATGCCTAAGGTCCTAAAGACCTCCCTCTAGGTCTCACTTCCTCAAGGTTCCACCACTTTCCAACAGCTCCATTCTGGGAAACAATACACAGGCCTTTGGATAATACTTAGATCCAAACTATAGCAGGTCCTGTCCTCAAGATTGTATTTAAAAAGTCATCAGCAAACCCAAAGACATCTGTATTTGCTCCTATTATCTCGTAGAAATTTTATAGTTTTTTATATATATATTCATTTAGGTCTATAATCTATTCTAATTTTGTGAGAGGCATAAGATCTGTTTCTGGATTCTTGCTTTTTTCCTCTGCATGTAGCCATTCAGTTGTTCTAGTACCACTTGTCAAAAAGTCTGCCTTGTCTCCATTGCATTGCCTTGATCCTTTGTTGGAGACCAATTGACTATGTCTATTTGGGTCTATCTGTCTTTCCATTGTTTTACTTATTCATCTGTCCTTTCATGAACACTGTACTGTCTTTTTAAAAAAATGTATTTGTACAGGGTCTCACTACACAGCTCGGACTTATAATGATTTTCCTGTTTTCAGCCTCCCCAGAGCTTGGATTACAGGTGTGCACCACCATCCCAGACTTGGTTGCTGGCTCAGTGCACCCAGGGTGGGGCTGGTGCTGCATGCAGGACCAGGGACTGAATGCACTGTCTTGATTACTGTATATTCATATTAAATCTTGAAGTCATAGTCATGCCAGTTATCCAACTTTGTTCCTCAATATCATCTTGACTATTGCAGGCCTTGTGCCTCTTCTTATAAACCTTAGAATCAGTTTGTCCATATTCAAACACAAAAAAATTACTAGAGATTTTCATAGAGATTACACTAAAACTAAAATTAATTTAAGAATAACTAGCATATTTTTATTATTTATTTATTTATTTATTTGTTTTATACCAGGAATTGAACTGAGAACCTTGCGCTTGCTGGGCAGTCACTTGTGCCACTGAGATATAGCCCTGGCCCCAGAACTAACATCTTCACAATATTCTTTTCTTATTCATAAATGCATAATATTCCTTTTCTTAGTGCATTACCTAGAATTTCCCATGATGTTGAACAGAGCATTTTTAAAACCTAGACTAAAAACTAAGGCTTTCTTTTTATCAGTCTCAAGAATTTGGCAAGGTAGTTTGAATCATTTCGCAATTAACCGAGAGTCATTCAAGCAGCCTATCTGGTCTTATCAGTGTTAGAACTGTCTTTAGACTTGGCCCAGGTCTCAGACTGCCTCGGGTCATCAGGCCCTGCATTTCAGTACTGGCACAGCATGGCCTAAGCACTAAATACCCATTCTCATGACTGGCATTTTTTTCCTGGCATAGAAGGCTGAACTTAGGGTCTTGGCACTGAACTACGTCCCTACGTTTTATTTTATTGTTTGTTTTCATTTTTTCCGAGGCTCTTACAAATTTGTCCAGGCTGGATTTAAATGTGTAATCTTGCCTTGAACTCTCAAAGTTCTGGGATTAGGGTTATATGCCGTGATGACTAATGCAGCTTAAGCCACTGTAGACTTCTCTACCTCTTTTGTACTAAAAGGATGATAGAAAAGAAGGCTGGCATTCAAATGCAGAAAATATCAGGAAAGATAGTTTCAGAGAAGGATGCTACTTCTTAGGGAAGGAAAATCTTCTTAGATATAAATATGATTTACAAACTTATTCAATCCTTTGTATCAGATAAAAAGAATACACCAGATTTTTGTGTAACCATGCTTATTATCATAACATTGAGTGACCCTCTGCTACCTTCTGCTTCACTGTGGGGTGGTTTCAGAAGTTCCTGTCAATTGGCTCGGCTTGCCAGGTGTTTCAAATGGAGGCTGAGTAATATTCTGCACTGTGAATAACTCTTATCACTATCAAATTTGATTATCTCTATAGGTCTAGTTGCAACATGATAACATGTGACACCAATTCTTTATATTGGTGAATGGACAATGAATGTTAAAATTGTAAATGGTTTTATTTTTATAAAACATTTAAATATTTAGTAATAATTCAAATAATAAACTTTAAAAATTCAGTGTTGTAAATAAAAATTTCAGATTTCAACTCTGAAGACAACTTTAGAAGAAAATATTTTTGAAAAAAAAATTTAAAATTTACATTTATATTTCTGATGTAAATATATGCTAATTATTTATACTTGAATACTATAACATTTAAAAATAACCTTGTAGATTATAATGAGCACAAGTGCTGGCCAGATAACTCAGCAGACTAAAGCACCTGCTTAGGCAGGTACAGGGACCAAGGGTTTGTTCCCCAGTGTGCTGTGCCAGTCCCACCCCCAGGGAGCTTTGAGATGGCAAACTGAGACTGGGCATGGTGATGCATGCCTGTAATCCCAGTGCTTGGGAGGTTGAAAATGATCCTCTGATCATTATGAGTCCAATCTATGTAGTGAGACCCTATAAACCTTGTACTAGATAGATAGATGGATAGATAGATAGATAGATTATAATGAGCACATGGAAAGGTAATATTAGAAATGAAAACCACAAAAGAAGAGCAGAGAAAAATTTTTCAAACTCTAGAAAGATTAAGCCCATGGTTAGCTCCCAGTTATAGCTGATTCTATGCCCAGAAAAACCAGGGCGGTCTTTCTCAACTTCCAAATGTCTTCCAGAGGGCATTTGTAGGAGCTGCTGGAGGCATCTTGTGAGCTCTGTGACATGGGATATCCAGAAATGACTACAGAGGGCAAACCTACCAAGGTCACAAAAATGGCATGAAATTAGGGGGCAAAAAACTTTAGAATTCAAGAGCATAGGACGATATTTGAGGAATACTAGAGAGACGAGTTTGGAGAGAAATGATATAAAGCCTTAAACAACCACCAGCCCACCACCAACCACACAACACTTTCTTCCCCCACTGGACACAAAGCAGGAAAGATGAAAACTGTGTCTTTCATGAGCTTGTCTTCAGATGCCAGTGGGATATGCTGGCTTTGCACAAGGGCATGCAGTAGTCTGCTCGAAAGGACCAAAGGTGCTGCCACAGTGGTTGATTCAGATGCAGGTTCTTCATTGTCTATATCACCACTCACAGATGATGAAGTAGACTTGTTATGAAATGTTTATTTTCTGGAAATATTTCTGGATTACTGAGGCAATCCAGTAGAGATTTTCAACCAAATAGACTGAGGCAAATATTTACATACATGTAGAATCAATTTAGGAAAGAAGTGTGTTAACACAAAAACAGCATGGATGGTCACACCAGATGACTTGTATAGTGACAATACCATCGTTGTTAAGAGTTCAAACTTTTTACATAATGTAAAAGACAAGACTTACATCTTTCTATATCAGGCAACTGTTTTTTACCAATACATTTCAACTCAAGTAATTCATGGCACTTCCTGCCCACTGAACAAGTGAGGGTTTGTTTCAGTCTGAAAATGCTCATTACAAAATACATTTAAAATGATTAGCCACAATCAATAGGCATATCGTTAGCCTTTGTCTACTTGCAAAAATCAATTGGGTTGGAAAGATGGAGTATTAATGTGTAAAGGAATCGTACATACATTATATAATGATAGATTTCTGTTATATGACAAAGTGTAGAACATAGCAAGATTTGAAGGAACAAAACCCTGCAACCAGATACCAGTTTTAGTTTACATTTCCAAAAGGAAAAAGATCAGATTTAAAGAGAAATGATTAGATTTAAAAATACAGAAACTAAGGTGATTATCTCAGCATCGACTTCTCTCTTCATGATAAAGCTAAAATTTCATGAAAGCAAACACCATCGACCCTCCTATTTTGGGGTAAAATACCTGAGTTCATTGCCCCAAACTGCTTTGGTTTCACAGGAATAGTGAAGTAGTGGATGCATGGCTTCCCACGAGCATGCAAGAAGGGCGAATGGGGCATCTCAGGGATCTGGAATGTGGAAGAGGTAGGGCTGGGGCTGCGTGTGTTCTTCCATTTGCTTCTTTTCCTTCTAAGCAGCTGGAGCTTTAGGGAACTGAGTAAGAGGGAAGAAGTTGAAAAGGATCACGGACTTCAGGACTGGAGTCATTTTGAGCACCTTGCTCAAGCTTCAGTGTGTGTGAATATACCCTGGGCGCTTCCTAAACAGGCGGACTCCCATGGCAGGTACATATTAGGACTTCAAATTGTTCCGAAGTGAGACTTTATGAGCACCCTAAGTCATTTGGGGCAGAAGGCCTGGGAGAGGGCAGCTATTGCCTTCTTCCTCAGGCTTTTATGCCATCAGTAACTCCGTCGGACTCTTCTTCCCCTTACCCTATTTATTCTCCTATATTTTAGACATCAATTTTCAAAGTCTGCTAAGTACTCTGCCAGGGCATATCTATTCCCAGTGATTAGGAATGCGATCTCACAGTTTAAACTTCCAAGATTCTCACAATTATTCCAGGTCATAGTGAGGTTTTGAGAATTGCTGGACAGACAACAGTAGAGGCACAAAGGGAGAGTCAAGATAAATATTAAGGGAAAGAAATCAAGAAGTCAGTCTGAAAGAGGAGGTTCTTTGTCATGGAAGCAAAGAATCTTAGGAAGAAGATGTCTGAAACCAGAGAAGTTGGGATGGATAGAACAGGCCACCAGTGAGGGCAAAAAGATGATCTTCGAGAGCATTGTTTAAATTTACTGACAAATGTGTACACCAGGGAAATGAGGGTTCAAAGATAAGATCACAGTCATACACTGAAGGAAGAAACCACTAGGACTAAGGAGATGATGAATAGAACTAAGACAGAATCACAGTGTATGTTCCTAGGGAGGCATTTTTTCCATTTTTCTTTTGATACGACCCCTAGACAGATAGACTGGCCAATCTCCTTAGTAAAATATGATTCAGAGGCAATTTTTTAGGAAGAGACTGGAAACTTTACCTGAAAAGGATAGTAAGTATTTTAGGCTTTGGGAGCAAGAGGCAAAATTAAGACTATTTTGCATGTATTTAGATATATATATGCTAATAAAAACAGACAGCGGGTTGAATCTAACCCAGGCCACACTTCAGACATTTAATTGGTATGAACATGGCTCTTCTGACTGGAGAAATTTTGAGACAAATGCTCTGGGTTCAAGGAAATGCTTCCATTTGAATGCCTCAGGTAAGTCACATAAAAATCAAAACCAAGACCGTAAGTCCAAGCCCAGTGCAGATGCCCTCAGCTGAAAGCAAGAAAGCAAGAAACCCTTCCTGGGAAACCCTATTCAGTTTTCCTAGGACAGATAGCCACACCTGGATGGAGCCGTAGACTCACACAGGTCAGTCCTTGGAAGAATTATATTTCAGATTCCCTTTCCATTTTCCTGTACGGGAGCTGAGTCTCTTAAAGCGGAATGGAGCTGCCTACTTGACCACAGCAACTTGAAAACAGCAGATCACTTAGAGGGAAAATGGTGGCAC
>PVKN010031509.1:0-12466 GCA_004027915.1 Capromys pilorides | reverse complement strand
ACACCAAAATGATACACATCACAACAACTTTCCTCTCTTTGTGACTCTGATAAAATGATAAAACTGTTTTTCTGACTGTATGAAATACGCAGTAAATTCTCTCTTTTTGAGACAGGGTCTCACTGTGCAGTTCAGGCTGGTCTTGCACTCTCTTTGCAGCCAGGCTGGTCTCAAACCTGCAATGATCCTCCTGCTTCAGCCTCCTGAGCGCTGGGGCTAGAGGTAAGTGCCACAACACCCAGGAGTTTTTTAAAAAACTATTAACAAGCTGAACTGTAGGAAAGAGGCCCCTAAGCACTAAGCCCCTGGAGGTGACGGCCAACCGTGCTTAGGAAGCACCCGTGGGCACTTCAGTCCTTGCTCCTGAGTCTGGGCTCAGCCCTAACGGCAGCACTGCGGGGATCCTGTTCTAGCGTCACCTTTCCCAAGTATAGTTTTCTTCCTTTTCCAGCCCAGCCCTTGCAAAGGACATTGTGCAACGCCTGGAGGGCAGGTGCTACCCACCTGGGCTGCGTCCTCCTCACATCGTCCCATTCATCCAGTTGCTTGACAAGATCCGTGTGGGCAGTGACAGGTGTGCGGAGTCCTCGTGGACACCAGAGAGCTATAGGCCGCCGAGAGCGTCTTGCACGGCATGCACTTCTCATTTAGGTCTATTTTTGCTTGTTTGCTTGCTTACTTGCTTGCTTGCTTATTTTACGGATGTGGTACAGGGTCTCACTGCACAGCTCAGACTCGTAGTAGTCCTCCTGTGTTCAGCCTCCCCAGCACTGGGATTACTGGCGTGTGCCCCCATGCTGGTCTTGGTCACTGCCTCAGCTCCCCACCCAGGGCAGACCAGCATAGCAGGTGGCGCTGGGGCCTTTAATCCAGTCCCTAAACTTGCCTCAGCAAGTCTGCTGAGCTATCTCACTAGCCCTCATTTAGGTATACTTTTAAGGAATTGTTCATTCGTGTCTATTTCCATTGGAAATTAAGTTGAGCTATCGTTAATGGAAAATGCAAACCAGGATGATAGAACTAGGACCTCTTTCTCTCACATAGAGCAGAGTCAGTGATGGGCAGCTCCCTGTCCCTGGGCCTGGCTGCTGTGAGCTTTCCAATCTCCCTGTCCGCAGCATGAACTCACCTCTGTGCTCCCCAGTGACCATGAGGCCCAAGTAACCAGTTAACTGCAAGCCTCATGGTCGGCACCACCCACACCTGGTGTAGCCCTCCCCTCTATCCATACCCCAGCTGTGCTATGCCAGTCGGCAGACTAAGCTAGCCGTCACACAACCTTACACTTTGTCCATGCCCATGCACCCTCCTCCCCAGGAGCACCCGCTCCAGCCCCTCCAAAATGTCCCACTGATGAGCACATGAGACTTTCTGGACATCTAGACAGCCGTACCAAGAACAAAGGTTAGACGATGCCGAATCTGATCTAACGGAACTCACATGTTGCCCCTGACTTCACCAGACAACACAATGTCTCCTTGCGATAGTATGAGATTATACCCACTTCTTGCTCATTAAAACACCTAAAATAGGGCCAAGCAGATAGCTCAGCAGACTAAAGTGCCTGCTTAGGCAGGCACAGGGACCAGGGGTCTGATCCCTGGCATGCTGTGTCCCCGAGGCGCACTGAGATACTGAGATGGCGAATAAGACTGAGCATGATGCCACACACCTGTAATCCCAGCACTTGGGAGGCTGGAAACAGGAGAATCACTATGAATCCAATCTTTGTAGTAAGACTCTGTAGATCCTGTACTAAATTTTTTTTTTAAAAAAAAGCCTAAAATATGTGTCTTATGAAAGACAAAAATTTAGAAAACATTTTAACTCTTTTTATTTTTTTTTTATTTTCCTTTCCCATTCTTCCTACCTCCTAATATTTTGCTTCCAAATAGCGTATAGATCTGTTTAGAGAATAACTCAGGCATCTGAACACACAAAGAGCCCTGTCCAGTAGGTTCCTTACTTGCTGTCAGTTCCCAGCCCATCTCCCTGCTGTGCCACCCTGCTTGGGGCAGTGCCCATGTGTTCCAGGGCAGGACTGGTCCTGTGAGCTGTGCCCACTCTGGTGTCCCTGCTGCCCCACAGCGCAATGACAGTGCAGTGATTTGTACCGGCTCCTCCCCCCATGGCCTTTGTACAAGCCTGGAGTCCCAGGAAACCCACATATCTTCTGTTGAAGCTGATCACATTTTCCACAATTTCCATAATACCTATTTAAAGCAGCAAAGTCTAAGTGATCTCGGCTGGTTGTTAAGTCCACCTTTCATTTAATTAATCTAATTCCTTTGACGACTGTATAGGAAGCCACAGCTACTGAGCAATTTCTCTATAGGTCAAGGCATGGGACACTGTGGTTCCCATAAGGGCTTTTGGCTCTTCTGAATGAACTGCCCCAACCATGTACTCTGACAGGCATGAGAGAAAGACAAGTTACTACTTTCAAGTAATCATGAAATGTAAGCGTGCCTTGTTTTAATTTTTAAAATTATGGCTTTCGTTCCAAACCCTACGGCAGGCCATCTTGACTTGTAGCTCGCGATGCAAGCCTTGGCCTGAGAAGCCAGGAGGCGTGCTTTTCCGCACACAGGCCACCTAGGGTTTGACTCTCAGTTCACATCTTAGAAGAAAATGAGTTCCTCTAGTGAGCCTCATTGCATCCCAGCCATTGACGGAAGCTTGAGCTGCTGAGATCCCTCCTGGAAGCTAAATCCAGACTCCGTGAGTGGATGGCGCTGAGGTAGAGCAGGTCAGTGAGAAGGAGCGGAGATGGTGTGTCCAAGTGGAACTCCCCCAGGGCGGTGTTGGAGAGTGTCCTTCCCTCCCAGGGTGAATCTGAAGCCAGCCTGAGGCAGGACTGGAGGCAACATTTTAAGGAGTGGCCTCCCAGCCTGGGGTCAGAAGCACACACTGGACTCGTTGTTCCCTGAATTCTATGCAGATCTGACCTAGATCAAGGCCACTGCCCTGAAGCAAGTTCACTCTTTGTGTTGGAGGACACCAGGAGTGAGGTGAGCTGAGAGAGCAGTGTGCAGTTTAGGAAGCCCAAAGACACAGGAAGCAGAAGGACCATGACACCAGAGGACCGACGAATGGCGAGATGGTGGCGAACACTGGCAATGGTGCCCGCGAGGCTGTGCACACCTGTTTGGCTGAAGAAAATATCAATATTCAAAACATAGAAACATGGCAATCACAACAGCAAGAATGAGGCGGAGAGAGCGTCCCCACGGAGAATGCCCTCACAGAGCCAAGGCAGGGCCTGGCACAGTCACTCCACAGAAATGTGGAAGATGACAAGAGGCCCGACGCCCAGCCTCAGTAGCCTGCCTGCCTGCCTGCCACGCCGCAGGTCCAGAGCTGGTCCTTTCCCTGCCTGGCCGGGTTATCTCTCGCCTCTAAAATCGGCTTATCACATTCTTGCAAATGAGGAAATCAAGGAGCAGAGAAAGACAGTGTTAGGGCACCCAGGAGTGGGCTCCCTTCCCCTACACCACTTCCGAGGTTCCCGGATGCTCCAGCCACAACCGTGCTGCAAGGATTTAGCCTTGACTGTCTGCGCCCGGCTGCTTCCGCACACGGCTTCGTTGCGGCTTGCTTCAAGGACTCTATACCAGGGCACCCGGGCCCAGCTAAGGATACTTTCTGACTCACCTGCCCCTACTGCCTGCTCTGTAAAGCCCCTGCCTCCCCAGCCATCGCTGCTGTTCGGTCCGAGGAGCAGCCCGGCACGTGCTAGTCGTCGCGGATAAACCACTTCTCTCGTGCCAGCTCACATGAGTGCGGTCTTGTGGGGGTTCAAGGGCGCCTTTCTCCCGACAGTTTTCCTGTCAGTAGACCCAAGATCAAAGGGCTAGAAAGTGGGAAAACAAGGATTTTTAAGTAGAGAGGTATGAATTTAATTTCTTGTGTGTTTTTGTATTAATACTTTCTGGGTATCTTTCCATCTTCATTAGAAGAAAGCGGTTCCTGTGGGGATCGGAGGTGAGGTAGCCGAGGTGGAGCCCACCCGCTCTGCACCCCGCTTCCCCGGAGCCTCCGCCCACGCCTGCCGGTCCCTCTCTGCCCTCTGTGCCTGCCGCCTGCTCTGGCGCTGCACCCACCGCTCCCTTCTGCGTGTTTATTTGCTTTGGAGCAGGCATTGTATGTGGTCACTGACCCAACTCATTTGCAAATATCACGGAGTCTGTGGGCATCTTCTTTGGGGTGGTGGGCCTGCAACGTCCGCGGTCCCACGTGTTGTTTATCAAGGCAAAATTACATGGCTAGCAAATTACAGCGCCACTCAGGCCACGCCCACAGGGCATTGGTTTCCTTCGGAGAAACAGGTATTTATCGACATCATGTTACGCTATGAAATAAAAAAGAATCTGGAATTTATAAGCTAATTGACTGGAAATAATTATGGACAATGAAGTAATGATGGCTATTTGTTTATGCGTTTCCGTACGTAACTTGACCTACATGATTTAAAAATGTAAACTTATCTTAGCATTTATCTGTAATTATACCATTATTTATGTTTCTGTCAAGTGATTTCTAGTGTGGCGCACTTTTATTTTGGGTAAGATTATTGACACGCCAATTCTTACATGAAAAACGAAGGCATGGAGTACATTTATGCTAGGTTCCTAGCTCATGTCTGATATTAAAATAGCTGATTTGTTACAAAGCATCATCATCCCCGTTCACTACGGCAGCACAGGAGGCTCCCGTGGGCGGGCACTTGCACAGGGATGGGTGAGCTGTGGAAGACGCGGTGAACCCAGCCCTGCCCCGTGTCTCTGCACAACGTGGCCAAAGAGAGAGAGAGAGAGAGAGAGAGAGGGAGGATTCTGGGGCAGACACCATTTCCAGGAAGGTCAGGTCCAGCAGAAAGGAAGGGAAAACACATTAAACTTTCGCCTGCACTCCTATACCCAGAACAGAGCTGTACAATAGCTACTACTTTGCTCTGGATGAGAACTGGGTAAGAGACGTCCTCCGGAGCCGTGCACACTCACTCCGGCTCAGCTCTGGGTGCCCTGGGTGGCACCCCCATTCACCGGGTGGTGTGGAGCTTCCAAGCTCCACCGGCTGTGCTCAGCACTGGTGTTCCGGCTTCTCTGTTTGTCTGAGCAGAAGTCCTCAGCAGCAACTCTGACCTCCCCAACAGAGCCCTGGCGCTTCGGAAAGTGGGGAGCGATCCCTCCAGGAAGGGCGGGTGTCACTGGGGCTCACAGTGGCAGGAGCAGAGTCTTGGCTGATGTGCCAACCCCTGCTCCCAGCTGGTGTGCACTTGGGGAAGGAAAGATGCCCAAGAGGAAACAGCGCCAACGTGCGGTGCCATCGTCAGGGCCCTGCAAAGCCTCAGCTCCTCCCAGTGAGGCAAGTCAGAGGGGGACAGCTCTCCACGGGCCACCATGGTGCAGGTGCGCACAGCCGGGGCCAGCCTAGGCCGAGGCAGACCTGTCCACGCCAGTCCTCTGGGCCTGGCAGCAAGCCTGATCAGGAGGCTTCCACACCTGGGGGAGGGATTATGCCCATCCCCAGGTGAGAAGGATTTCAACAGGGGAGACAGCTGCTCAGACTGATGTTGTAGGACAGTCACTCCAGTGGCCTCCGGGAAGGGCAGGAATAAACCAAGCAGGACACCCTGAGCTGGCCTGCACTGACCACATGGCACAGACGTGTCCTTCGCCATCCTGTCCAAGGCAACGCAGTGGATCACAGAGAGAGAAGACAGTGTGCACCCACGGGAGAGCCTCTCGGGACATTGACAGGACCGTCAGGGTCACAGTGAGACACCAAACGGACAACAAGAATGCTGAAAGCTCAATATTATAGTTAGAGTTGAGAATGACTATGTAGTGGTCTCGAAATTGTGTTTAAAGTGAGAGAAATCATGATAACCATATCCACTTGGAAATTCCACCAAAAGGCAAAACTTCTGTGCTGTATTTTAACCTGCATATATCATGACCAGGCCATCATTACAGTGAGTTGATTATTTGAGAAATTATTGAGAACTCATTTAGAGAACAGCTTCTCAAGAAACACTGAGACTAGGCCGAGGAGATGGCCTGGCGCGCCAAGCGCCTGCCTGTCGAGCGCGAAGACCCTGTTCTGTCCTCAATACCACACACTATGTTGGCCCCGCCCCAGGCACACCACATTGGCCCTGGAACTGGGTGTGGTGGTGCACACCTGCAATCCCGGCGCTAAGGAGGCTGAGACAGGAGGATCATGACGAATCTGAGGTGTGTAGTGAAACCCTGCAACAAATTTTAAAGAAACAAATAAAAAAAGTGAAACCAATGAGCTGTTATTTGGAGACATATGCATATATATATATTACAAGTACATATTTATATGTATGTATCGATGCCCTAAAACTTCCCGTTAGCCAGGCTTCTCACCTCTGACCTTAACCCTTGAAGTTCCATGCACATTCCTCTGAGAATATTGAAACACTCTCCATATACATCTGAGAAAAGCCTGCTGAACGTTCAGTTACCTTCCTAGGACCAAGACTCCCACAGTCTTAGATTTTTCTGTGACATGTGCAGCAGGGGAGGTGTTCATCATACTAATTCTAGGGACACCCAAACAAAAAGTATATCATGGATCTTTCAGGAATGTCTTAGACTCTGATTCCATTCTTGGGCCTAACAGTCAAAAGAAAATTCCATGACCTGCCTTGCATCTGTTGTCTTAAAATAACTTCACAATAATGTACAATTTCTATTCTTATTTTGCTGAAACCACTGGCATTTCCCCACTCCATAAACAAAAACAGCATTCTAGAAACCACCAGACATCAAGTATGCAATTTTCTTCCCTAATACTTGGTCTAAAGAAAGGCTCGCGGGCACGCTGGCTGCGACAGCCCAGCACGCATGCGCACGCGGCTGCTCTCCGGTGCGCTGCGACATTTGTTTCTAGTGAGTCACACCCCGAGGCACTATATATTTTTGTTGCTAAATTTATTAACATATATTTATGGGCATATAGTTATACAGTTTCTCTTGTGGTATTTGGGTCCAGACTAATTTTTGCTAATTTTCTTTTGTTTTTCCAAGGAGTATTTTTGTCTTTCTGTGCCTCCAGAATGGTCTGTGATGTGGTCATCGAGAAGTAATCTCCAGGTGTCACTGTTCTTAGGAACACACCCCTGACAGGCCTGACTCAGGTGCATTTACGGCGCCCTTCCCTGGATTCGGTCCTGAGCATTATTAGAAATGGGAGTGGCAAGTATGATTGAGTACATTGGGCACCAGGTGTCAACAGGGTCAAAAGGAAGGGGCTGGTAAGCAAAACGCCCCACGTTGCCCCGAGAACAGGAGACGGGAATGAACGCAAGAGAGTCGCTGGGCGCGAGCAGACAGTTTAGGTGAAAAGACTCAGCCTGGATTTCCGTTTTGCATAACGGGGTTTAACCTCTCACAATCGCTTCCACCGACAGAAGGATTAAACAGAGTGTTAGCCAAGAGCCTATACACTGGACACATAAAGCAAGCTGATGGTGAGTAAAAAAGGGGGTCGGTCTTGAACACGGGTGTCTTGTGTGTAGATCTGCGCATGTTCATAGCGTGCCAGGCACAAACACACAGCACACTGCGCTGGCTCCCACCAAAGTCCGCCACAGAGCAGAGGATGCGAGGCCTGAGAGAGCCACACTGTAGAAGGGCCTTATTTTCCTATTAAAGTCAGTTCTATTCATGCATCATTGCTAAGTTGGAAACTGAAAATGTACTCAATGTCAAGAAAAGCCGTTTAGCCACCGACCATCCCATTTGGCCTCGAGGGTTCTGGCAGGAAACTGGCGAATCACTTGCTGGCAAATCTGAACAATATTCAATCGAACAGGTAGAAAAATAGGCTTGTGAATTAACAAATTAAATTTGCAATACGCATTTCCGAACAGCGCGGACGGAGGAATGCGGATGTGATTTCCTGAAAGGACGAGGACTCCCAGCAGCGCAGTCGCCCCTCCCTAGGCAGCCCTGGGGCTCTGGCCCCGAGTCGAGCTGCCTGGCGCACGGGTGTGGGCGCTGGCCTCGCGTCCTCAGGGTGCCGGGACTCGCTGTTAAAAGGATGGCGGGGTGAGGCCGGGTGCGCCCGGGGGCCTGCGGTGACGCAGCTCTCTCCCGCTGCGTTCTTTCCGTGCGCTGCTCACGCGCACCAACGACGTGCGGATTCTGACCCTCGTCTCCGCTCCGCTCCAGCTTCTGACTCCCCAGGGTGGGCTCACCTCCCGTCCCCCAGCTTCCCTGACTCACTGCTTCCTGCCTTCTCTGACTCAGTGGTACCTCGGGCCTCTAGCTCTGCCCCCGCCCCTCATCTTTCCAGAAATGCGTGGACATCCGTGCCACGCAGCATCCAGACCCATACACTCTGGGGTGGGGCGTCTACCCTAACATCCCCCCAACATCCCCTGCGCTGCGCCGTAAGGCAAGTCCAGTTCAGAGCCTCGGCCTAGGGGGCGGAACCAGCCCTCAGGCCGATGGAGGGTTGGGGGTGCAGGGTCATTTCCAGGGGTTGACTCCTGCTGCTGTGTGTTCAGCGTAACAACCAAACTGCAATTTCGGGGGTCTCTCATAGAGGACATCTTTTTTAGTTTTTTACCCAGACGAGTTCCACACTAGCTCCGCAGGAGAGGCCTCCTTCTTCCACACGCGGGCTTTCAGAGAGGAGAGCACTTCTTTTAAGCAAAAATAAAGCCTATCACATCCAAGTCATCGAGTCAGAAATAACATGCTTCCATGGTAGTTCTCTAAATCCTAGAAAACTCTAACATCCTGATGCCACCTCTCCTTGTCCCTGAAAGGTTTTCCACAAGCAGAGAGGACTCTGAGAGAAGAGAAGCCCACACACCGAGGACAAGCCTCCAACCCAGACCCGCCTCGCACACTGCCCGCCAACCTCACGAGGAGCTCATGCTGCCACCCCTCCTCAGCACAGGTCCTGAAGGTCGCACGCCCTCCACCTCCTGGAAATGCCCCACCCTGCTGGCTCTCACTTCTGAGCTCCAGAAGCAGAGAGGGGCTGGTGCTTCCTGTTAGACTGCGAGTCTAGACAGAGATTATGTAGGATGGCATCCGCTTATATTTCATTATAACGGTATTGAAAATTTTATTTCCAATAAATGTCTTTTTAATTCTGTTAAAGTAAATGATTCACAGGATGTCTGCCATGTCATTTCTGATCAACCCCTAGTTCCCAGCCCTGACTCCAGGCCCCGAGTGTACAAGCTGGGATGGGTGGAGGAGAGGGTTGGAGATGGACAGATGGACAGATGGGCAGATGGGCAGATGGACAGATGATTGGCTGTGATTACTATGGCACATGAACATTTCCCCTCTGTATTTCTTCCTTTAAGCGCCGAACTTCCTCTGTTGCCCGTAATAGGTCTCTGGCATCTTTGAGGAGTTTTGTTCCATTTTTAAGAACCCTGATTTCATTACTTCCTTGTGGTTTATCTGTCATGTGCTCCATTCCTTCTGCTCTTGCCCAGTGCATTCAGGGCATCTGGAATGCGCTCTCTTAGCAGGGGCACTCGGAGCCCTGGCTGCTGCTCCTGCCATCCTAGGCCTTCAGTGCCTTGCCACCTGCTGTGGAAAACCAATTGCTCCCAGGGGCCCTTCTGTCAGTGTGGCCAAATGATGAGCTAACAATGACCAACGATCAGTTAATGATTCCAAGAGTTCCTGGTGGTTCTGGTGTCCACCAAGAGAGGAAAGTTCTCTCAGGCTGGGGGTCAGTGAGGACCTGGCCAGGGACACCACAGAGGTAAGATGTGGAAAAGCAGCATTCCCGCAGAATGTCCCAAAGGCTGAGCACGGTGTAAATGGAATGAACCAAACAAGAAGAAGGAGCCTCAAGCTTAGAGCGTGGCTCCTGCGCCCTCTGCCAGGCCTGGCCCTCCTGCCAGGCACACTTCCTGTGTGACCGTGAGCATGCTTCCGACTGCCACTGAGCACCAGCCACTTCTGTGCGGTGTGCATGGCCATGCCCACCTCCTAGAGTGACTGAGGAAATGAGATCCTGTGGCGTCTTTAGAGTGGCACCTGGCACGTGGCAAATGCCCAAGAAGCGGGGAATGACCACTATTACCAGCACTACTATGAAGAACATTGTTGTTAATTTTGAAGGAAAAATGCAAAGGGAAGTAGGATTAAGAAACATCGGAGGAGTTCAGAATGAGGGCAGAGAAAATCTGGTGCCACCCACGTCCCCACCGCAGATACAGGGAGGAAATCCTGAACGAAGCGGCTCATCAAACCCCAGCAACGGATGCACAGTAAGCCTTCCGACTGTGCCTTCCTATAAGCTAGTCGTCCTTTGCAACTGCTGAACAGCAGTCCACTTTCTTTGAGCACGAAATGCAAGATGTAGCTCAACCTCACTAGCAGCTCACAGGACTCCAGAATGAGAGCTCCCGGACTAGAACTTCCTCCTACAAGAACCCCCAAACTCTCTGCCCGTTCCCAGCACAGGCCGCCCGGGGCTCTCCCACACTTCCCGCTGGAGTCCTGCTCTAGCTCTAGGCAGACGCTGCGCAGCTCGCCCGGCTTCTCTGGCACAAAGCTCCACGGCCTCGTCCCAGATGCTCCATGGCTCGGGTGCGAGGACCATCGCGCTTTCCGCTTCACGAGCTGGTTGCAGGATGACCGAGGCCTTAATCCAGGTGCTCCGCTCTGCCCCTGTCTCTCGCTCGTGGGCCAAGGTGCAGCCTAGAGCTCTGCACACAGCGGAGCGAGACCCGGGGTCACGCTTGCTTTCGGGTAGCTCGCGCTTCCGCTGGGAAAGGCAGACAACGGACCAGCAGTAAAACTATACAGTGGTGACGGGTTTTAAAGAAAAGTTAAGGTAGCTGCAGACAAACACCTGAATGGAAAGAAGGAATAGAACATATGGACAGTGATGTACTGTCCCAGGCATCAGTCCCGTCACCTGACCTGGCTCCTAGCAGCTTCTGATGGCAGAGATGACTGCACTGCGTTAGAGCCATGAGCATGCGGCAGAGCTGGAGAGGAGGGTTACAGTCCTGCCGCGCACTGTGGACTCGGCCGGCTGTCGGCAGGAAGGACACGCCTGCGACCAGCCACGAGTCACCTGCTCCCGGAGCTCTCTGCCAAGCTGCTCAGGGGCCTAGGGTGCTGAGAGGACGAAAAGATCGAGAAATCACAAATCCGAGCCCAGCGTTCTAACTTCTGGATATAAGGCTGGAAAGTTATACGAGCCCTCGGTGTCGCGGTCACTTTATCCGAGTAACGAGAGGCCCAGCGCCACCCTCCGCCTGCGCAGCATGTGCTCCTCCGGCAGGACGCACAGAGCTGAGCTGGGGCCTCTGCTAGGCGGGTCCCTCGGGCCCCGCAATCACCACACCCCAGAGTTCACCCGGCAGGCAGGGAAAGGCGGAAGAGGGCAGGGCGGTGGCCCGCTACTTCTGCACAGCAACCCCTAACTCTTAAAAAGCATAAGACTTTCACAGACTTGTTCTACTCAAAATGGAATATGTTCCTGCTCGGGAATCTCCATTCAGATCAGAGCTTGATCATTGTTCCTGAGGCGGGAACGTCCGCCCCGCCCCCCCCCCAACACACACACACACACACACCAGGGCGCAGTCCTACAGCCTCGCGGGATCGGGCGCTAGGAAGCCACGGTCTTTCTCAGCCTCACAGAAGGAAAGATGTCTGCAGTCTCTTGCAAGTTCCTGCAGCAGGTACTTATTGATGGCTGAAACAGCGAGGGCGGCGGTCAGAGGGCGCAACCAGGGACAGAGCGCAACCGGCGACAGCGCGCAAGACGAAACGGCTGCGCTGCGGGATCCAGTGCCCGGCGGACCGCAAGCTTCCAGGCCCGAAGAGCAGCAGGACACTGCTCCCGGCCAGGGAAAGAGCAAGGGGCAGCGGACGAGGGCAGCCCTAGGTCACCGAGCAACACCTGCGCGCCACCTGATCGCCATCCCCGGTAGAGAAAGAAGCTGAGCACGTGTGCGAGCCGGCAGGGACGTGGTCCTGCTGCACGCGGGGAGGACTGTCAGGGTCTGGGTAGCACTCCGATCTGGAGGGGAGGCGAAACTCAGAAGGGGAGGAGACCGCGGAGCAGCCGGGTGCTCCTGGGCGAGGACACCCACAGGGCCCAGAAGAGCCACAGGGGGAGCGGGCCTGGATGGAGAAAACATTGCGCCTGGGTTGCAGGAGGGGGGTCAGGGCTGCGGGAGGTGGAGAGACAATGGGGCTAGACATGGGCGATGAGGACGAGCCCCGGGGTCTAGGGGGGCTGGCCGCACGTGGGCTGGATCTGCGCAGAGCCTACAGGCTGTGGTGGGCCGGGCAGTGGCAGCTGGAGTGGGAAGAGGAAGGAGCCGCGAAGTGGACCCAGACCACGGGGCCCCGAGCTCCCAGGCCCCCAGGGGCGCTGCGCAACCTCACGTCCAAGTTGCGCTCCCGTGGGAGACACGCTGTTTCGGCCTCAG
>PVKN010031508.1:0-12476 GCA_004027915.1 Capromys pilorides | reverse complement strand
ATGGGCATTTTGGTTATTTCCAAGATTTGGCTGTCACAAATTGTGCTGCTATGAACATAAGTGCACAAATATCACTATGGTATGATGTTTTCAGTTCTTCTGGAAAAATTCCCAGTAGGGGAATAGCTGGATTGAATGGGATTTCTAATTCTAGTTTTTTAAGGAGTCTCCACACTGCTTTCTATAATGGTTGCACCAGTCTGCATTCCCACCAGCAGTGGAGAAGGATTCCTTTTTCCCCACAGCCTCTCCAACACTTGTTGTTGGTTGATTTTTTTATAGTAGCCATTCTTTCTGGGGTGAGATGGTATAATAGCCTTATTTTGAAAATAAGGCTTATCCAGAGAGAGATTCTATTGAACAGTACTTAGAAATCAGATCAGCTAAAGCAAAACAAATGCAAAGCAAAACTTTGATATTGAATATGATAGAATCATGCTGACCAGCTGGAGAAAGAAGTTATCAGGACAAGGAGGATGATAGAGAAGGTAGAGAAGTAGCAAGCAGGCATTTATGCCACTGGACTATCACCTTGGCCCCTTCAGATAATTCTGTTTTTTTTTTTTTTTTTTTGGAATTCAGTGAGAGCAACCTTCTTTTTTTAATTTTATTTTTTGAGGTGCTGGAGATTGAACTCAGGACCCTGCGCTTGCCAGGCAAGCACTTATTCTACTGAGCTATCTCCCTGGCCCAATTCTTGAATTATAGAAAATATATATTTGTTGCTCTTGGAAGATAGTACCAATGTGCCATCTCATTTACTGAGTCTTTCTAGTGTATTCCTTGTTATAAATCTTCTAAAGGTAGAGGTACCCAGTTGTGAATTTCATAGATCTGCAAAATTTCAAAAAGAGACAGAGTATACAGGTTAGCTACATAGTGTTACTAAATCTTACATTGCCAGATTGTTATACTATAGATACCTATCATCAATATTATTTAACAAACAGGAGGTTTTGTTTTGCTTTTCAGTACTGGGAATTGAACCCAGAGCTTCAAATATGGTAAATACATTCTCTCCCACTGAACTACATTCCAAGCCTCCAAGGGAGATTATAACATCTAAAGAGGATAAAGGTAGAAGAGAATAAAAATACTTTATGGATTAAAAATGGGACGAGGTTAGCCTTCCTTGTTTCTCATTGCACTGTAGCTCAGTGAATACTTGATTATAGATGTGTGAGGATCAGTACTTAAGAAATACTAGTTTAAGCAGTAACTTAATGCAGCAGTGCAGCAGTTTTCACTTGAAACACTACAAAGTCTAGGTCCTATTCAAAGAAGTAAAGCGCTGTCTTAGGTAGTGGAATGCATATATATACATATATATATATATATATATATATATATATATATGCCGGTATAACTATATGCAGATATAACTATATTTGCATATAGTTAGTTGATTGGTTATGTATATTTATGTGTAATGTATATGTTTGTAATTCCATTGAAATGCTAATACTAGGTTCTAATAAGAAACACTGTTCTCCAGACACAGTGGCATATGCTTTTAAGTCCAGGAGGCTGAGACAAGGGATTGCAGGTTTGAGGTCAGCATGGGCAACTTAGCTCCTTTCTCAAAATAAAGCTAAAAAGAGCTGAGAATATAGCTAGTGGTAAAGCACTTGCCCACATGCAAGGCTTTGGATTCAGTCTTTGATTTAAAAACAGACAAAAACAGACATTAAAAAATCCTCAGATCCACCATTGTTTCCCTGAAACTTCAGTTGGGGAAGTTGGGAAAGAACACATGTCATTTTTTTTTTCTGTGTAATGAATGCACTGCCTTTAAATATAATTACTTTTACAGTATGGGTAGAAAATTACTACTGTGCCAATTTTACCTAGCTAAGGAACTGAGTAATCCTTCAACAAAGAACACAAGTAAAAGCTGCTTTAAAAAAGAAAAAAAGAGAAACATAGATTGGTTAAAAACTAGCTATAAGATTTTGTTCACGGAAGATTTTAGTGGCAATTTATTAGGCTGATACCACAACAGAAATTGGCTGTAAATGTTCACCAGCTTTAAGAAATGTGTAAGTGAGGGTGGAGGGTGGTGTCTAAATAATTGAAAACACTTAAGCTGTTTAACACTAGCTCTTAAGCCACAGAATGTTACATAAGAATACACCTATCAAATTGTCATTTCTGTCCTTTTTAATCATTTTAATTTTTAATTTTAGATTTTTTAGTACTCCGTTCTCAGTGGCAAAGTGCAGCTATTAATTTCTCTTAATTCCTAGACTCAATCATTTATTAAATATTCTAATTAGGAGATTAGTATGTCTTAAAGATGAATCAGCAAGAACTGTCTATCTTTTATAATCCAATTAAAATATTTCTTTCAACTATGTACTTGAATGTGATTGTTTGGTTTTGAGACCATTCACACTTCGGGAAAGTGGCAGAAGTTACAGTCTTTATTAAGTTCCTAATTTTGAAGAGCAAAAGGCAAAGGACAGAAATATACTCATTATTGTTTAAATGATTCTTCCACTCTTAGGCCAGTGAGATAGCTCAGCAGTTTCAAGTGCCTGCTTAGGCAAACTTAGGTGGAGCAGGGGACTACTTTTCAATCCCTGGCACCACATGCTGCGTCAGTCCCACCCTTGGGGTGGACTGAGCTGGCAAAAAAGAAAGAAAGAAAGAAATTCAAAAGAAAAAAAAGGAATAAATAAATAAATCTTCCACTCTTACTTTTCTCCTTAATTTTTCTCTCTTCCTCAACCTGTTTCTTAAAAAAAGATCAGAACAGGAAGATTTTTAAAATTGTTTAATTTTATTTCATATTGCATATCTTTTATCCAGATGGCTATGAAGTAGAACTGGACCAAATTTTAAATATTTCTTGAGTGAGAAATTAGAAAAACAATCGCTTCCTTTTAAAAGGTTGATTTGTACATACTGTTCTGAGGATCTTATGGTCTGAGAATAGTAGTCAGCCTTCTTTTCTTTCAGTTGTCTTATGTTCATGAATAGACAAACTCAGCACATATCCTCACTGGAATAGCACCTCTAGTTATCTTGTATTTTAACTCAGAATATATTAACAGCAATCTCAAAAGTTTACTTTCACTCTGAGACAGTGAAAGAGAGAATGACAGAAAATTTTTCTTCACTTACAAATACTCAGAGCTTCTTTCAGTAATATGTTGAAATAAAGCGCCTTCCAAAAGGATTTAATTTTTTAATTCATTCATTGGTACATGTTTGATGTACATAGTGACCACATTTGTCATAGAGAATTTATATCTCTACATAATATATCTTGAGTCTTCTTTTTTTCCAGTTCCACTTCCCTCCTTCAACTCTCCTTCCCCTCCTTATTTACAAAAGCTTTGTTTCTATTTTTTTCTTTTATGCTTTTTAAGAGGATTTTATTTTAATGTAAGTTAACTTGGCACATATCTATTTGTGACCACAGAGTAAACTTAATACAGAAATAAAAGTTATGTCACTCAGCAACTCTTTTGCAAGGTCTGATCCTTATATTTGAATTTCTAATGGAAAAATCAGAAAGCTTCAGAGGCCTCATGAACATAAGAGTCAGGCATTCATGTGGCTGAAAGCTTTATCATTTGAGTTCATTTTGTTTTGTTCTGTTTTACATTTGATGAAAATATTCTTAATGGAGAGATGAGAAAATTGAAGGATAAATCAGAGAATTCTTAAACATAAAAAGAAATTGATAAGAGATCCAGTTAATGTGTGGCAATAAGATTAGACCAATGGTAAACCTATGACATGCATGCTGCAGCAGGCTACCTGTCATTGAAAGTTTTAAAAAGTTAAGTCACTGCACTAGATTCTCAGCTCAAATGTTGCCTCTTTTGCAAGATCTTCTATGATCATATTTTCTAAAGTACTATTTCTACTCCAGGATAATACTACAAAAAGATAAAATGAAAAATCTAGCTGGGTGTGGTGGCACATGGCTGTCATCCCACCACTTGGGACTTTGAGACAGGAAGATTAGAGGCCCTCTTTGGTGGGTACATGGTGAGTTCAAGGCCAACTTGAACTACGTAGTGAGACTCTGTCTCACAAAAACAAAAGAGAAACCTGATCATATTACTGCCTTCCTTAAAAACCTTTCACTGCTTTCTATTTTCTATAATGATTAAAACTTAGCCTATCACAAGACGCTTTAGCTAGCTTCTGTCATTTCCTAGTAGCCCAGAACTTACGCTAAAATTTCCTCAGGTTCTTCAGTGTCATGCTATTTTATCCCTCCCTTGCCTATGCCCTTTCTTATGTTTTCCAGGTAGAAAATACCACTTTTTCCCTTTAGGCTTAGTTTTGAAGATACTTTTCTGATAAGCCCTCTTTGATTCTCTGATTCTTCTGCCCAAGTTCCATTCCAATCTTTTGGCACCTCTGGAACTTGGTTGTTGCAAATATTTGCTTATCATACATTCTCTAAGGTTAAACTGAATCCATCTTGGAATTATTTCTTTTGTCTATGTCCCTAGTGTGTCTGACACAACACCAGTTTCTAATGGGTATACTGAGTCAGTGAACTGAAAAATCTTGTCTTTTCTTATGTTGATTTTTTTTATTTACCACTGTCCCTGCTGTAAAAGTGAAAGGTGTAAGAAATTAAAATTGCTTACGTTTGCTTATCTAGACAAGTAGAGTGAGATGAGTATTCAAGTTTGAATATGGGTTTTTGGAATGTCAAAGAAAATTAAAATTGGTTTTATTTCACATGCAGTATTTCTTTTTTGTTTTTCCCTGATGTTTATTCTTGATTCTAAAGAATTATGAGATCCTCTCAATAGTATATAAATTTACATTTATTCTTTAAATTGCTTTGTTGTTTTTTTTTTTTTTATAAACTAAGTCTTTTTTTTTTTTTAATTTTATTTATTTATTTGTTTGCTTGTTGTGTTTGTTTGTTTCTTTATTTATTCATTTTGTGGCTGGCTCAGCCTGCCCTGGTGGTGGCGCTGGCGCAGCATGTGGTGCCGGGGATCGAACTGCAGTGTCTGCAGTTGCCTGAGCCCTCCTAAGCAGGTGCTTTAGACCACTGAACCATCTCGCCGGCCCCGATTGCTTTGAATTAATAAAATTCTCAACAGGTTATAATAGGTTGTCATACTGGAACTCTTTAAGGTGAAGATTAAGATGCATTCACTAGAGGAAATAAAACTAAGTTCCAGGTAGTGATTGCAGAAGGGAGTGGGTAAAAATTATAGTCTACTTACTAGGACTGTACTGAGTGAAAGTTGTTTGTATCAGTCATAATATATATGGGAAAGCAGATATTTTCTAGTAAATTTTTAAAAATAGAAATTTATTATTTACTTTAAAAGGTTTACCATGGAACATTTAGGAAGTACATATAAGCAAGAAGAAAATAGTTGTGTAGTCTCAAAGATCAGAGATAACTATGACTTTGTGTATGCTGATTTTGGAATAGACTATCAGCTAGTTGTTTGTTACAAAGTGGGATTATGCTATATGTGGTATTGTATACAGCTTCCCCCACTGTCATTTAAATAGACCTTCAAAACATCTTGTTTATTTACATCATAGTACACATTAAATGATTCAAATAACTGGTCTTCTGTGTTGGGCTTTCAGGTAGTTTCCTATTCACTGTAGTAAATACTCCTTAATCCTCATGATTTTTTTAACCTTTGTTTTGTTTATGGTATTTCTTTGAAATATAGTGAAGTCTATTGATCTTCTTCTAGAGTTCTACCTGTGATGTCATATTTAGGCAGGCCGCAGAGTCTATACACTCTTATATTTTGCTCATGAGTTCTTAACATTAAATTTTTACATCTATTTTCAATTTATTGCTGGGGACAGAACTCAGTGGCATAAGTGCCTGCCTGGCAAGAGTAAGGTTCTGAGTTCAATTCCTGGTACTGCAAGAAAATAAAATAATAAAAATTAAACTTATTATGGTGTATTACAAGATGTTTAAGTATAATTCATAGTAATTTTTTGATCCTTCAGTTTGTATCAAGAACTTTGTCAGGAATCAAATATCATACTACCACAGATCTATTTATGGAAAATTTCAAATAATAGATTATATGGTAGCTAAAGCTCATTAATAATTGAATTAACCAAAATTAGCAAACCTAGAAAACCAACCAGTAATGACTATATCAACATAACTCTAGCTTTATACATTTTTCTCTGAGTTTTAATTTGCTCAAAACAGTGTTGCAAAGAAATGTCCTGTTTGGAATGATTATTTCGTAGATATTACATTTGTAATGAGAGTATGCCTACGATATTGTTGGCTTGTACATGTTAAAAAATAGATTGCCTAAATATTTACAAATTTTGCAAATATAATATATTTATTTTGGTCTTTCTAGAATCTGTGTTTGTGGATATCCTCGACAGCATGTAAGGAAATACAAAGGTGTAAGTAGCAGGATACCAGTTTCTTCAGGATTCATGGTGCAAATGTTAACAGGAATTTATTTTGCCTTGTAAGTTTATTTCATATACAAAGCAAACCTTTGCTATCTTTGGAAAATTATAATCTATTTTTTAGATTATAGTCTCAATAGATACGTAGCATATTTTTATAAAAGAAGTCAAGATCTTGATAATTTTTATTTTAAACATACCTTTTAAAGTTGTGAAGAGCTTCAAACCAATTAAAATATTTCATTTTTCTTTAATTTAAGAACAGAATGAAAAATTAACTACAATACTTACATATTTTTCTGGTCTCATTCTTTAATATTGTACTCTTTTTCTAGGTTGTAATTTCCAAATAGGTCCCCCACTTCAATGAATATCTTTTAGGTTTCAGAAACTTAGCTCTTTAAAAGCATGTTAAAGCCTCTTTCATCAAAAATAGTTTGCGACTACTATTAATTCTAATATTGAAGTTCAGTCTTACCTAATGACTTAGGTACTAGTATATTTCTTTGAACCCTATCTTTTTCACTAAAGTATTTAATATATTAATCATAATTTCTCTGATAACTTCAACATCTGGGTGATCTCTGAATTTATTTCTGTTCTTTATCCATTCAGAGTTTTCTCCCTTTTCTTTCTGAAGTGCATTATAATTTTGATTGTTCATAATTTTGTTCCAAGGTAGGAAAGTAGAGACATAAATATTTATGTCTGGAAAAGGTCATAACTCTTTGCTTCTAAGCTGCTAGTGGAATTATTACCTGTAGTTACTGGGAGTTGAATTTTGTTGTTGCTATGGTTACTTTAGAGTGTCACTTCAAATTCCTCCAGTGCTTGATATTTAGGATGGGAACAGGAGGATTCTCCTTAATAATATACCTGCTCATTGGATAGCTTCAGGCTGAGCCTGTATTCTTGCACCTTAGAGAGGATCTCTCTCCATGTTCTTGCTACTCCTCCAACAGTAGAGTGTATTGCTTGGGTCTAGGTATATACCAGTTGGCAGTGAGAGGATGGGGGTGGCAAGTAGTTTTCTCTGTCATCCTGATCCAGCCTCGATTCTCTGGTTCCTGCTTCTCAGGGGTGGAGAACAGCTGGTCAGGGGCTGTGAGCTCTTCCTTTGTATGTTCTCCCAGAGAGTCTGTCTTTTCCTGCCAGTCCATGAACCAGTTTTTAACATCTTCACTTTTGGTGGCTCCCAACATTTAGGAGTTTGTTAAAAGGTTTTTCTGAATTCTTTTTGCCCACTTGCAGTGTGGTTCATTTCTCCTTACACTTCAGACTATTCAGTTGTCCTGTGACCTCAGCTCTTTTTTGGATTCATAAGGAGTTGTGATTTTGACAACTGTGTGGATTTATCTTGTTTTAGAATGAGAATAATGCTTTTTAAAAATTTTTTAGGCCTCACTTTCATGAAGGATGTAATTCTTTGTTGACATGTCTTTGCTGACAGATGACCAAGCCTATGTATCTGTTTACTTTTGTCATGTAGATTACTTTTGGAAAGGATCTTGTATCTTTGAAAATTATATGTATAGCACACACATACACACACACACACACACACACACTTTTTATTTGTGTCTTATATTTGTAACATATATCATGTACATTGCTAAATGACCATTAGAATGTAACGAAATCACTAGTCAAGATACTAAGTGGTGGTAGCTTCTCATTAAAAACCATAGGAGTTACAGAATAATTGACCATTAAGTGTTCTGAACACTCTGCCAAGGTATATAATTTATTGGCTCTGACTTGCTTGAAATTAACTGCTTTGAAATTTCCTTAGCTTTTCAAAAAAAGTTCTGTGCTATAAATAACTGTGTTCTTTAAAGAAAAAATGTACATCTATAAATTTTTTTTCTATCAATAGCTTTCAGATTCAATTGAAAGGAATTCAAAGATTTAAAAATATATTTTTAAAAGGAATAGAATGTTAAACAGTGTACTGATGTGATGTTACTTTTCTCAGTAAAAATAACTTTATTACATTTTGTTCTATTACATAGAATTAAAATAATACTTCATATATTTAATTTTATAGATATAATGGAGAATGGGATCTAGCTCAAAAAGCATTGGATGATATTATATACCGAGCTCAGCTAGAATTATATCCAGAGCCATTACTGGTATGTGCCTTACTTATTTACATAAATTTTTGAATAGGATTTTTTAGTTTAGAGATGTAAAATTGAGAAGAGCTATTCATAATACATTAATTGTCAATGATTTGTGTTCCTGGCATGTTTGGAAATTTTACACTTAAAGTGTATAAATGAAATATACAGTTTAAACTTTAAACTTTATAATATAGTCTGAACTTTATTAGACTAACTTTCTTTTTGTTTTTATTTTTTGAAACTGGTATTTGCTAGACTTGCTATATAGTACAGGTAGCCATAAAGGCAGTGTAGAGCCCGGACCCTCCTCAAACTCACCTGCTTCAGCCTCTGAAGTGTTAGGGTTACAGGCATGCACCACCATACCTGGCTTAGATTCACTTCTTAGATACTTGATTGTCTCTCTTTCACTTATAAAAATGTTCTTAACATATTTTAATGTGCTTTTGAGTTAGCAGTGGGTATTGGGAAACCTAATTTAATATTTTGCAATTTGTAAATATCACATACATATTATTTTTATCTACAGATGTTCCTCATTTAATGACCAAGTTCCATTTCTGGGACTGGGTTGTTAAATGAATCAGTAGCTAAATGAAGAATTGAACATAATACATACATTGTAATATTCAGAACACAGGACTACTCCAACTTGATGACTTTGCTTTTATTTGCATAACACTTAAGTGCAATATTGTAATGTAGAAAAATATAAAACTACAATACTGCACTATATTGTATAGTACAAACATTGAAATTATAGTGCTATATAAATTAAATGTTCTGTGGAAAAAAAATAGATAATGAGCCTCTATAAACAAGAGGTGTAGAACTGTATTTAAAAAATGTACGAATAGCAGGCCTCATCCTAAGTCTGCACAGTATTAAACAGGTAAATGAGGAGTATCTTTAACTTTGCCTATGAACTTTTTACTGGTTCTCTAAAGGAATTAGTCATACATCATCTTTTGAAGTATTTTATAGAATATTCTTTCTGTAAAGCTGTTGACATTGAGTGTCATGTTTTATCTCAGGATAAAATAATACATCTGTTAATGCCAATCTTAAAACTATTTTTTTCTTTCTTAGGTTGCTAATGCTATAAAGGCTTCATTGCCTCATGGTGCCATGAAATCTAGTAAGGAAGGTACAAGGTGTATTCAAGTTGAAATCACACCAACTTCCTCTAGAATATCAAGAAATGCAGTAACCAGCATGTCAATAAGAGGTCATAGGTGGAAGAGACATGGTAAGAAATATGTAACTCTTCAAATTAGGGCATTGGTGGCTCTTTCTTATTTTTCTCTATATTTTTGGTGGTAGAATTTCTAATTGGTGAATACTATAGTAGCCTGGAAGAAAGAGATATGAGATCTAATTTATCACGCAGGGGCAAGAAACGATAAAGAAAATGGAGCCCCTTTTCTTACAAATAGAAATGAAAATTTATTTGAAAATTATATTAGCCTTCAAGTTTTATTTTATTAGAAAAAATGCATTTTTAAATTACTGATACATTTTTGGTATCTATTATTGAGTTTTCAAAGATAGCCCTTAAGGAATGTTTCTTATTTCTCAGTTGACTTTTCAGCAGGTAAAGTTACATACTGAAGTAGAGCTAATGGAAACTTTAGACATTTTATCTGGACTTCCTGGTAAAGAATGCCATAGGATTGAAGCAGATGAGGCATTTCTATTTTTCTGAAATTAGTCTTCTTTCAAGATTGTTTGTTTGTGTTAACATTCCATCCTGTCTGGTTCATTTTATTATTTTAAATTTTCATTGCAAGTTAATATCATTCACCAAGCCTTCTCAGTGCTTTCCTGCTTCCCTTCCATCTTTTTAAATTTATTCCTTATTTAATTTCTTGCTCTTTTTGTAATTTCTTCCTGCCTAGAAATGACTGCAGTGGTAAGAGTCATTGTAAGAACAGAATTAATATTATCTTCTTCAGAAGGTGACCTTTGGGTGGGAGGCAAATAGTCCTTTCTTTGCCACAAGCAAACAAGGGCAGAAGGGGTAAAGCAAAATCTAGTCTCTGTTCCCTTTTTCTTATATACCAGGAGGAAATACTAATTTCCTTTTGGTATATTGTCCAGCATTTGGTTTCAGCTGTCTGTGGTTTCTGTGAAGAAAATGAGAAAGTAAGAAGAATGAGTTCTGTATGGTAAAGTGGAAAGTTGATGAGAACAGTTGCCATTTTTTTTTTTCTGTTAGACAGTCTAGGGGGATTATATGTTAAAAGGATTAAGAATGAAATCTTAATATAACTATAGTATAACTTAGTATAACCCATAAGTATAACCCATTTTTTTAATGTAGCATGAGAATTCATGGAAGTCTAATAGGAATAAGAGGGCTGATGTTTGTCATTAGCAAGGCAGATTATGCCATTTAAAATATACAAAGTCTAAACATAGTTCTGTTTGTTCAATAAAAGTAATGGGACTGAACAAGGCTAGATTATAGGTAGAAAGTGTTTTAATTAGATGTGGTGATACCTTAAAGATCAGTTATTCTAGTTTGGTATTAATATGTGAAAATAGGTCCAGAGTCAGCAAACTGGATCATTCTGGGGACTATGGCTCTTATTGCTCTGACGTTACTGCTACAGGAAATACAATAATAAAATGTAATTTCGTTTCCACTTTCCTTTCTTGCTGTTAGGGAGGACATATTGGGAATGGGGGCTGGGAGAAATGCAGGTCCTACAGTTAAATATGTGAAACACACTGATGTTTCTTTGTAATTGTGCATGTATGTGTGTGTATTTTTGTGTGTCTGCATCCTAATGAGTTTTAGTAGAAGGAGATATGAACTCTGTGGTAAAAGGTAAGCTATTTTCCAATGTTTTGTGGGGAAGACTTAGCAAAAGAAGAGAAAAGACTAGTTGACTCTATTATAGTCATTGTATTCATACCTGTCTTTAGGTTCCATTTTGGCTGACACTTGAGGAGTTAGTACAATATAATGTCTCAAGACTGGCTTATTAAAGTAGCTATCTTATTACTTTTTTTTCCTTGTGTTTAGTCAGAATTCACAACTCTGGCACTTATGTAACTATTGATTATGATAACAAAAAAGTCATAGATAAAGATATAAAAGGGAATGAGCTATAAAAAGCAAGTGACATGCATGATCAGGTAGAGAACACAGTTTAGCCTTGTTTGCCACATTCGGTAGAGTAAATTCCCCTTATCTAGTAGACTGTAAAATATCCCTGCCCTAAGATCCTCTTATCTGCTTCTACAGGCAGGTTGCATTCTCTCTTTGTAGGATAATCTTGGCTTGCTTTCTGTGTTATCTGTTTTCAATTCCTATCAAAAAATACACTTATAAAGGAGGGAAATTTATGTAGCTCACAGCTTTAGAGTATGAATGTCCAAAATTAGGCTGTTTTATCTGTTCAGCTTCAGGTGAGAGCCTCCTTGGCTGGGCCACAACACAGTAGGAAAAAAGAGACCCTGCTGCATGTAGAGAGGGTCAACTTTGTGGAGTTGCCTTGCACCCCACTCTGAGGAAATAACAGGAATCCTACATCAGTTACTTCCAAGGGCAGAACCCCCAGTGACCTACATCCCTCCCCCAGGCCACACCCCTGAAAGCTACCACCACCTCTCACATCTTCACTGAACTTCTGGCACATGGACCTTGGGGACACACAAACCAAACCATATCCAATCCATAGCACCTCCCTAGAGCAGTACTTTTAATAAGTCTCCATGTTCTGTTGAATTAAAAACTTTTCTATTTTCTGTACTTGGATATATTATTGTTCTGGGCTCTCTATCAACAGTGACTACTTATGAGGAACGTAGTGATTTTAATATAGTTCTTAAGTTTATAGATAGCTCTCAAATTATAGATAAATTTTAAGTTTAATTTTATTTATATATAAAAGTTTTAATTTATTTACATATAAATTAAACAAAACAAAATTTAATGACTAC